>JAENRU010000242.1:0-290319 GCA_016647705.1 Eucommia ulmoides
TATTGCCGAATTTGATCACCAACCAAAAGTGACCCATAATTTTTCATTCTTGTCAAATTAATCCCAATAATCATTTGATTCCAATTAATTTTTTTTAATGGGGGCCTTATGTGTAACGGTTCCCAAGAAGGAACTATGGGTTATGGCACAATCTGACCCGTGGACCGGCTCAACTCACGGGTTGTGGGTCTGTCTGTTTGCGGATCGTGGGGATTTTATCCTAATTGTTTGTCTTTTTTGGCTATTTTTTTTTCATTCTTATTCGACATTTCTTATCTAAGCTTTTTAACCTACAAAAACAATAAATGGTATTATTTCTAATTAGAATTTGATAAAAGATTAACAAAATTATAAATTTAGGGTTGAATTTTTGCTATAAAAATGAGACCGATCAAGGACTAATCTAAACTTATATTTTAAGTAGGACAAATAACATATTATCTTCCTATTTGGACTAATTGTCCAATTATTCCTAAAAAAAAATTAGATTAATTTTCTAATCCATTAATTTCTTGTAATAAAAAAAATAAAATAATATATTCATGTATGTGTATATATATGCATGTGTGTGTTTTCTTTATTCTAAAAAATATGTTTAATTATTTAATTTCAAAAATATCTTTTTAAAACTCAAAACAAAGAGCGCCCTTCTTTTTTAAGTATTCTTCTATGTGAAAGCAAAAAAGTAGTTACAAAATTTGGTTCGAGAATTCTTAATTTATTTAGCTCTCATAATATATTATATATATATATATATATATATATATATATATATATATATACACACACACACACTAGGGTAATAACCTATACTTGAAGGCACCAGTTTTAATTTTTTTTAAATTATAAAAAATAACACAATTTAACAAAAAATTGACATAACCCCATTTATTTTAATAACATTCCCATATTATCAACTTCTGTTTTGTAATGAGCACGACAAAAACAAACATGACCAATAAAAAAATTAAAATATTTTGACATAATCCCCTCTCTAATTTTCGAAAATTGTTTTCAAATGAGCACAACACATAATTAATGTACAATTTTTTTTATTATAATCCCCTTTATTTATATAACATTCCAAATTCTCTAACTCCTATTTTGTAACACCTAACAATATGACATTAACAAACACGGAAAATAACAATTAGATACAACAATAACTAATACATCATATGATGAATAGTTATTTTCTAATGAACAATAATACCATAGTCAACAATATGAACTTCTTCATCATCCACAACATCGATAACGTTAATGATCATAGACAATTTTGTATTGTCAACAACATCAACAGTACAAAATTAAAAAGATAACAACCAAAACAAAAAGACCACTTGAATCCCAAGAATCAAATGAAAATATGTGATTTGATATAAAAATATTGGGAATTTCGAAAAGAACATTCAAAATTCTGAAAAATAGAAGTATAAATTAAAAACTGAAAAAGCAATCTAAAACATGAACATATATTAGAGAATGAACATATATTAGACAACCACAAGTTTTTGGCGCCGTTACCGGGGATTATCTTGTTGATTGCTATCGATATTGGGAGTAAA
This sequence comes from Eucommia ulmoides, assembly GCA_016647705.1. Taxonomy (NCBI): domain Eukaryota; kingdom Viridiplantae; phylum Streptophyta; class Magnoliopsida; order Garryales; family Eucommiaceae; genus Eucommia; species Eucommia ulmoides. Next base: position 1,569 of record JAENRU010000242.1, read on the forward strand.
TAACTTGATTTTAATCTAGGCATTTTTGTATATAATTTTCGTTTGTAGTTTTGTTTTTGTTTCCGGCAGGATGCTTGAAGATGTTAGATCGACAGGTGTTCTTGCGGTTCGATCATTGAATATCTCGCCAGTCTTGGGGGCATGTGTTGGGCCGAGGACATTAAACCAAGTGCTTATTGGGAGGCAACCCAGGGTCACAAATAAGTTAGATATATCTCCGTCGATTTGAGTCGGAGGCGAGATCCTCTCACCTCCTAGGTACGTGTTCTAAACCCCTGTCTTCAATATCATGTTATATACTGTCATTGGGATCGCTGACGGCTTGTTTGGACACCACATGTATTGAGTTGGTGGTGATGTGTAGTATGTTTTAGTATGTGTATATGTTTTTTAGCATGTTTTACTGTTTTTATACGTTTGCATGCTTGTTTAGGATTAGTTTGTTTAGTTTAGTTGTTATTTTGTGCTGAGTTTTGACGTTATCTAGGCTTTTACCCAATGATGACTCTGTCCCCTGATTGTTTTGAGGTCGAGCGTAACGCTCATTCATGTGTGTTTTGTGTGCTTAACGTATCGTTTAGTAAAAGTTATTGTAGACCCTAAATGCACGAGCACGTAAACTCAATATAGCACTATCTTATTGATTTGAAACTGATTATCTGTCAATCAATTTCATGACAATAGGGATTCTAGAACTTGATTTGGGAGAAATTCGAGGCAAAATCCTAGGTGAGGTTGTTTAGGAGATATGATTTTGGCAGTCATTTCATTGCTTGAGCCTTTTAAGCTTACCATGTTAAATCATTACCCGTCGTTACCCTGTCGAAGCCTAAAAACCATTTCAATTCTGAATACTTAACAAATACCATAGCCGATTGAACTTTTTCCAAACCTACATTGCTAAACTGAAGGCACAATTTGAGTGAATCAAGTTAGCATTTCGCTACTTGATGTGAGCGGTTAGGTTTAGGCCAAAATTCTAATTGGTTCGGTATTCGAGTACTCGCTTGTCGTTTGTTGTTTATATTGTTTGCACATTCCTAAGGTTATAAGAGTTCGAATATATTTGGGCTGTGTTTACTTAATCAATTTTGCACACTCTTAAAATTGTAGAAATTCGAATGAGTTTGGGGGTGTGTTAAAAAAAAAAAAAAAAGTTTCTTTTTGACATGACAAGTGAGTACGACGTTCTTAAATGTTTGTTCATGGTTGTTTCTAATTAAACTATGGAGTTTCGAGTGTGAGAGTGTCAAGCGATGTGTCTCTGGTAACGTTAAGTTAACGACGTTAGCCTATTTTCTATTCCAAAATACCCTTGGCCATTATTCCAAAACCAAACCAAGCCCTATTGATCTTTTTGAACCTCCGAGCCTATATTAGTGGAGAATAGATCCCAGATCAAGCGTATGGATTGCCTATACCTTAAAGGTTTTAGTCATGATCTTTATTTAGGGATAATCTCATTTAATCAATGGATAGTAGTATATTTGAGTTTAATCACACACACTTAAACAGAATCTAGAATGACGCTTACTATTTTTGAACGTTGAAATTCTAGAATACCACATTGTGTGATTTATGCTTGAACTTGATAAGATTAGGGGCCAATGAGGGAAAAATCTTTCGGCTGATAGATGATAATCAAAACTTACACATTTTTGTTTTTAATGTTTTTCGTTTGTAGTTTTTAATTTCGTAATTAGTTTGTATACTTTCTCATATTGTGTGGGTGTTTTGCTCAAGGACTAGTAAAATTATGAGTTTAGGGGTATTTGATAGGTGTAAATTATCTACGTATTTCCAATCAGAATTTGTTAGTTTTCGAGTACGTTTATAGTTTTTTTTTTTTATATGTTTTAATATGTTTTTATTCTTTTTGTATTAAAATAGGTGCGTGGAGTGAAAAGGTATAAAATCGGAACGAAAACGATGTGATCGAACCAAAGCGGACGAAATTACAGTGGATAAATGAGCAAGGAGGCAACATTGTGAAAGAAGCCCACCGCCTAGGCATCCAGACCTCCTCCTAGGCTGTGAAGATGCTGAGAACATTTCTAATTCCACCACTTACTTCTTCGCCTAGGAGGTCACCAAACCTGCAAAGCCGGTACAAGTGCTGTAACTTCAAGGCTATTTTGGATTACGATTCAATCAGATTTTAGAAACACTCAAAACATGGAAGTTGTAGATATTTTTCTTAGCTTTCCATAGGTTTTTGAATCACCTCAATCGAAATTTATATGAAGAATTTACAGCCAAAACAACATTTCAAACCTGCAGTAACTTCGCCTAGGCGAAATCCTCTGTGCAGAATAAATATTTTGGAGATATTTTTTGGCCTATTTTAATCATTTCTATCCTCATTTTTTCCATCCTCTTCATCCCTTAAGGCCTTAGGCCATATTTTAGGAGTAGGATTAGGGATTTTTGAGGGAGAGCTCTCAACCCTAGGTGGAGGATCAACGAGGAAGCGATCGATCGACTTTTCTAGCGGCAAATCTTCGGATATCGGCTAAGTCACTCGTTTCCTCTATTTGTTTTCTTCATTTTGGTAGTTGTTGAGCATGTTTAGCCCGTTTTACATTGTATAAACGGTTAGGGCCATGAGTTAAACATGGATTTTAATAGGGATTAACGTATTATTTATGAAAATATAGTTTTGGTTGAATTTTTGTTTCGTTTATGGTTGTTCCTTATAATTTCGATTGTGCTGTCATGTTTTCTATGATTATATTCTAGTTTAGATATATTGAGAATACGGGGTTTAACACTCGGGAGAGGTAACCCTGGATTCGGATTAGGGTTAACAAAACACGACAATCTAACGATCCGGGAGGGCGTTAGAAAGTGTACAATCGATGACGTTGGGGCGAGACTCATGTGACCTAGAGTCATTAAGATGTTGAGGGGGACTTCGGCGTTGACATGAAGTCATGTATTCCCCCGTCTTACACTCGAAAGAGGTGGCGAGAGAGTTTACGAACCGAGATTGTCGAATATGCTGAACACTGTGAATGTTAACTAAAACGAAATCAAACGCATTTAAGTAAATAAAGTTAATCCCTAGGAAATCTACTCCCCTAAACAATGTCAAATTAGTATTTATAGTATAGTTAACTTAATTAGTATTTTAGTTTAGTATTAGTATTAAATTAAATTCCATTTTTGTCGCCTAGATAAAGTCAGGTTATGACAATCGCGATACTCGATAGTAATCTCAACCAATCCCTGTGGATACGATACCCGACCGAAAGGTTCACTATACTAAAACTTAATCCGTACGCTTGCGGTGAAAGTGGCAAGGCATTATTTAGCGGCCACCAGTGTTATATGGGCCGAACAATAATAAGCCCATTTGGGAAAAGACTGCAGCAGTTCACTAAACCGATTAAACAACCTCATGAAGAGGCCCATAAATTGGCAGATCAAAGCCCATAGTGTTCAGGTCCAAGAAATAGGTTAGCCTATCATGACCATCTCTCTTATGCATGAAGAACGTTAAAATCGGATTGACTGTAATGGCCCATGATTAATGGGGTGCATGACAGAGATCTCTCCTTGAATAAATGGAGGAGGTTATGGTTATCTTCTAGGCCGTTAGGAGCGGATCACGTAACGGGCGACCTTATCAAGAAAACAACAGAAAGTAACCGAGCCTATATAAAGAGAAGGTATCACTGTTTATTACTGACGATTCAATCTGCGTATTATCTTTCTCCATTACCAGATTAACTTATTTTCATGCTGGAGCTTCTTTGACCAACACCACACTGGTGTCCCCCATTATAATTAAATGATTTTGTAGGTTAATAGAGGGAGGTAAAGAGGTTTCTGGCACGTGAAAAACTGTTTGCACGTTCTGGGAATTTTTGATTGCATCACCTAGGACAAAATGAACCAAACAATAAAAAAGAGACTATTTGTGACATACCAATCTGAATGGATGCGATTAAAAAAATGTTTCCATTAGGAAACAAAAACATAAATTAGATATTAGTAGAAAACGAAATATAAACACAATAAGCCTTATTTTAAACACAAAAACAAATAAAAATTCAAATTTTAAGCTATGTAGAAATTAAAAATGAACAAAAATAGAGCGAAAACAAAAACAAAAATTAAAAATATGAATTAGGGAAACGTATGAGAAGTGACGGATGGAGAGCAAAAAAGGAGTTGGAGGCAGAAATAATACAAATCAACCAATTTTTCAAGTTAGTTAAGTAAAAGTATTTGAAATACAATTAAAATCACTAATTTACAACAAAACAAAGTCCAATAATTATTATATAAAAATCACGTAATTCTAAAATTAGTTAAACTACAAAAGCAATATTCAAAATGAAGAGAACCTTTAAATAAATCAATAATGACTTGAATGCCCAGAAGCATAAGACTGTCCTGCTTGAGCCAGACGGTATGCTTGGTATGTTGGTGGTGGACATTGGTGTGAACCATCAACAAATTCAAGGAAATCATAACCAAATAAGTGGTTAGCCATTTGAGATTTTCAGGACGAATAGTTTACTCCATCTTTTAGTAATTTGACGAGAATCTGAGAAGAGGTTTTCAAAGAAATCAAGGTAGTTCCAGAGACAACAATATTACCTAATACAATGGTATTGCCAGCATTTTTTGCAGCCACTTATTGATTGGGAGGAGAATCATTTTGTGTTTAATGAAGGAGAGAGAAAAACACCCAGATATACTTGGGATGAATTTGATCGAGGATAAAGGAGAGTAGACATTTTAAAGATAGAATAGAAGACTGAAGAAAAAAAGATCTATTCTATGGTAGAGACAGAGAGTTGAATACTAATATAGTGTAGTTCAAGTGGTAAGATCCGCTTGAATTAAAACAGTTGAAGGTCCTCTGAAAGGTTAGGGGTTCAAATTTGCAGAAAATAAGGCCCCGTTTGGTTAGTGTTTCCAACCCAACCCAACTCAACTTAACTCAAAAATTTTGGGATTGATTTTCGGGAACGCGTTTGGCAAACATAAAATCCAACTCAACCTAACCCAAAAATGAGAATTGTTTCTTAAAATGTTAAAGAAAGTGGAAACAAAAAATAGTTGTTTCTTTTTGTGCCCAACCCATTTCTTCTCAAAATAGGGACACGCTCGGTATTAATTTGATTATTAATGATAGAATCCATTCTACTTTTTATTCCCACATCCCCGATCCTCATCCTCTACCTCCGCTATCAGTGTTCATCGCTGCTCTCTTCTTCGTCGTCATTGAAGAACTTCTTCTTCCCAAGCCAAGGTCGTCGTCATCGCTGCTCTTCTTCTTCCCAAGCCAAGGTCCCCGATCCTCCTCCTCCTCCTCCTCCATCAGTGTTCGTCGAAACCCCAGGTACGAAATCCTTCTTCTTCCCAAGCGTCGTTGTTCATCGAAACCCCAAGTACGAAATCGATGTTCGAATCTTCTCTCTCTCTCTCTCTCTCTCTCTTCCTCTCCCCTCTGTTGCTATACCGAAATCCAAACCATAGCTCCGATTTCGTTGAAATCAATCGGTGTTATTGAATTTAGGTTAAGATTTTGTGGATTTCGATGTATGATTTGAAGAGAGAAAATGCATACCTACCTAAGACTCTATTAGATTCAACTCATTCGTAATTAATTTGTATTTTTTGCTTCAAATTTTCTACTTTACATTGAGTTGTTTTGAGATCAACGCCTTCTATTACCAAAGGTGAGTTGCTATTATTACAAAATTTGTTTTGAGTTGTTGTTTCTGTTGATGTTCATGTTCATACCTAAATAGATTGTTGTTTATGTTTATGTTTATGTTTCTATTTCTATTTCTGTTTCTATTGCTGTTGTTGTCTATGTTTCTATTGTTGTTTCAATCAATTCATATTTACTCCCCTATGCATGAGCTCTAACATAACTTTTCTCCAATGTTACAGTCCTTATAGTATTGCTGGCTTTCACATTGATAACATCGTGCACATATTTGGTTCCTCCATTGTCACTTCTATATGCCTAGCAATTCGTCCTATTGAACAACTAAATGTATATGATCAATTTGTTTGCATATTTTGTTTGATTTAGTGTATCTGTGTTCTCAATCTATTTTTTTGTATATGTCAGTTCATTTTATTTCTGAATCACAGGGTCCATAATCTCACTTTTATTGCAGATTTATTGTATAAGGCTAACATTAATACTGGAAGCGTGTTGGAATATGCCCTTGCTTTCACAAGTACAGCACTAGATAAATATTGTAGTAGATGGTGTATTGCTCTGATGTTTCTTATTGTAGTAGATGGTGTGGTATTTGTAGCAGTTTTAGTACTGAAATTAGTGCAATATTTGTAGTAGTTTTATTTTTATTTTTTTGGTTGATCTTTTTTATCATTGTTTGTAAATTATAGGATGAATTTGGCTAAAATTGAAGAGATATTTTACGATCAACAACTTTTGGATTTAGATTATCTTTCTCATTTAAAAGCATTTAGAATTTCTCTAGCTAGTTGAGCCTCAGATGTTTTGTTATTTCTAAATTTTGTAATTTGTTTTTTATGTAGTTTTTTTTATGTAATTTTTGTCAAGTTACTTTTGTCTCGAAGGAAATTATTAGTAAAATTATGATCATGGAGTAAATCGATTGATATATATATATATATATATATATATATCCCAACTTGTAGAAGAATTGATATAATTATGTATATCCCAACAAACATAAAAAAAAAAAAAAAAAAAAAAAAAAAAAAAAAAAAAAAAAAAAAGGTTTTAAATTCTTAATTAATATAACCTTGTGGAAGAATTGAGGAAACAATTCTATAATTACTCATTACCAAACACAATTCTGTTTCCAAAAGGAAATAGAACTATGCGTTACCAAACGCGATTTTGTTCCCAGCACAAAATAAAATTCTGTCGTTACCAAACGCAATTCTGTTCTAAAAAAGAAAGAGAATTCTTAACTCAACCCAACTCAACCCATCCTAGTTGGGTTGAGAAAAGTGGGAACACTAACCAAACGCCACCTAACTTGTTAAGAGAGGCAGTTACGTACCCCGAACGAGATTAGTTTCACATCCTGTATTGTACGGATGTCGGGACAATCGGGTGTTCTTTTTAAAAAAAAAAAAATGACAAAAAAATGAAAAATGACTTGTTTTATTTATTCCATTTTTATAGAATACAGAAACAGCTAAACCACTAAGCGGTTTGAAGAAAAATCCACAGTTTAAAGAGCATATACACGACAGTTTAAGCTACTATACACTATACGCGAAAATTTAGTGTGGTGTGGTCAGTTGGTGTAGTGGCAGTTGAGTGGGTTGGTTTATGTTCCATCACATTCAAGTAGAAAATCCCGGTCAAATTACGGTAATGCGACGGCAGTGATAACGAAAATTGCGACGGAGAACAGTCCGACGACTGAAACAAATGGACCTCTTATTATCAAGGTTGAATGTTGATGATGCTAAGGTTACTCTCCGAAATCTTCGTCGTCTTCTCCTCCATGGAAGAACCCTATTTCCCCAAATTATTGCTGTATCAGATTTCATTCTTTGCTATTTGGTGCTTCGGTTTGCAATCGAGTGTGGCGGCGATGGATGTGATCAGGCAAGGTCAACTAATTTCAGTCTCCGACACCATCGTCTCTGCCGGGGGAATTTTCGAATTAGGTTTCTTCAAGCCAGGTAACTCCAGCAATTATTACGTTGGAATTTGGTACAAAAATGTTGCAGAACGAACAATTCTGTGGGTTGCGAACAGAGATTTTCCCATCACCACTGCCTCCGGAGTTCTCACAATATACTCCAATGGAAACCTCGTGATATCCAACCAGGCGCAAGTCACTTTCACGATAACGAATACAACGTCGAAGGTGAATACAAGCGCCATTCTACTGGATTCCGGCAATCTAATATTGAGAGATCAAAACTCTGATGTCTTGTGGCAGAGCTTCGATTTTCCCACCCATGTTTTTCTTCCTGGAATGAAGTTAGGGACTTACAACAGGGGAAGGAGTTCTAGGTCATTTGTCTCATGGAGAAATTTGGAGGACCCTGGGACTGGTGAATTCTCCCTAAGAATGGATGCTGATCAAGTGCTCATCATAAAAGGGTCTAAAAAATACTGGGTTAGTGGCCCATGGAATGGGGAGATCTTCAGCTTAGTTCCACAAATGAGACAGAATTATATAGACAACTTTAGCTATGTAAGCAATGAGAATGAAACTTATTTCACTTACTCTCCTTATAACCCTTCAATAATTTCCTATATTGTAATGGACATATCTGGCCAAATGAAGGAACGGACTTGGCTAGAGGGTCCCAAAGAGTGGACTTTATTTTGGGCTCAACCAAGAAATCAATGCGACGTATATGCCTTTTGTGGCGCTTTTGGACTCTGTCACAATAGAATTCCTTTCTGTCAATGCTTGCAAGGTTTTGAACCGCATTCTCCTCAAGATTGGATGCGCGGAGATAGGTCTGGTGGGTGTTCGAGGAAAGTACACTTGCAATGTGAAAATGCTACTGGAGTTAATGAGGGTGATGATAAATTTTTGAAGGTGCCCGTTTCGAATTTTCCTGCAAATGGTCGTATTTTTGTAGTTTCCAATGCCGAAGAGTGTAATTCGGCCTGCTTGAGTAATTGCTCTTGTAGTGCGTTTGCCTATAACGGCAGCCGTGGATGCTCAGTATGGAATGGGGATTTGTTCAATCTTCAGCAAGAAGATTCTAGCAATAGGGGAACCGTCTATCTGAAACTTGCAGCCTCAGAATTAGCAGGTTCAGGTTTTTGTGCTGACTAATTTTCTCTTTCTTGGTAGTTTATATTTTTATGGTTGCTATAGGACCAAATCAATAATTTGCTCGCTTAAGTAGGAAAAAGGAGGTCGTTGTTAATAATCATTCCACTGGTTGCTACTTTGGCACTGCTTGGCTTCATCAGCTACATTGCATGTCATTGGAGGCACAAATTCAAGAGAAAAGGTTTAGTAAGTTCCTGTTGAATTTCTACCTGAAAATGATGAATATGCATTTAAACGTTACATTGTTTTCATATGGGACAGAAAATATCAGATCAGGCCAGGATATTTTATTGTTTGATCTGGGCGTCAGCGCTGCAACTACTAAAAATAAACTGTTGAATAGAAAGGAAGTCGGTTCACTGCCATTATTCAACTTTGCTAGTGTATCTGCTGCAACTGATAACTTCTCTGCAACTAACAAGCTTGGGGAAGGTGGTTTTGGGCCAGTTTATAAGGTAACATAAGCGGTTTTGCTTAAATCTGATTAGTTCTAGGGCAAAAGAAAGTAATAATTCCTTGAGGCTTTGCATGGATGGATGGATTTGAAGTCAAGTATTGGACAAAATAGGGAGATCCTTGTCTCTCTAGGACCAGTAAAAAGTTTCTCCTATATTTAATATTTAACTTTTCAATTGTGAATCCGTTTATTTCAAATTCATCCATCCAAACTTGATTCGTTTGAGATTTTTGAAGCATTAATGCTTAGTGTTGATCTATATCATAGGGAACATTATTAAGAGGACAGGAAATTGCAGTTAAAAGACTCTCCAAAAGATCTGCACAAGGGCTAGAGGAGTTGAAAAATGAAGCATTGCTTATAGCCAAACTCCAACACCGGAATCTTGTTCAACTTCTAGGTTGTTGCCTGAAAAATGAAGAGAATATATTGATTTACGAGTACATGCCCAATAAAAACTTGGATTCCTTTCTTTTTGGTTAGTGAATGATTTATTGTGATCACCCTTTTTTGGTTCCTTGTTTCTAGATTTGTTTTGCTTATAAATGTTGAGCATTTGGTGTTAACTTTTGGATATAGATCCAGCTAAATGTGGTCGCTTGGATTGGAAGACTCGGGTTCAAATCATTGAAGGGATTGCTCAAGGACTTCTTTATCTCCATCAGTACTCTAGGTTAAGAATTATACACCGGGACTTGAAAGCTAGTAACATTTTGTTGGACGCTGACATGAACCCTAAAATATCAGATTTTGGAATGGCAAGAATTTTTGGAGGAAACGAACTGCAGGCAAACACGAATCGAATTGTTGGTACCTAGTAAGTTATACCAAACACTTCCTTGTACAGTTACTTTTATTTTTATTTTCTGTGTGTGCTAAAGTTAAAGTATCATGAATTGTAGTGGATATATGCCTCCTGAATATGCTCTGGAAGGTCTTTTCTCCATAAAATCAGACGTGTTTAGCTTTGGCGTCTTGTTATTAGAGATCTTGAGTGGAAAGAAGAATACCGGGTTCTATAATTTTGACTCCTTTAATCTAATTGGATATGTGAGTAATTGTGATCCCTTTTCTCATTGGATATGTGCTTGTTTTTATTGTTCGGATTGTTATTCCTTTTTCATTTTCTTCCTCAGGCTTGGGATTTGTGGATGAGCAACAAAACATTAGACTTGATGGGCCTGGAATTGTATGATGAATTGTCGAAACATATGGGTTTGAGGTACGTTAACGTGGCACTTCTTTGTGTGCAAGAAATAGCAGCCGATAGACCAACAATGGTAGAAGTAGTCTCCATGCTTACCAATGAAACTCTGGTTTTGTCTTCTCCAAAACAACCTGCCTTTTCAACTGTGAAGGGTGTCACAACCACTACAAATGCACCCGAAATATGTTCCGTCAACGATGTTACTGTTTCAGTATTGGAAGCAAGATAGGTTTAGAAGCTATTGGGCTCCTTTACTCAGTAAAAGAAGAGCCCTAAACTCGCTCTTAAGTTATATGTTATAAGGGTTGCAGATGATAAAAAGGCTATTCATTTGCAGGATTCTAATTCTGTACAATAATTTATTTGTCTGCTATAAATTTTTTCTTAAAAGAATTATAACATAACTCTATCATAAATTTATATATGAGAATGCTTAGTATCAATGATTTGAATGTGCCTCATGTTTGATGAAACAATATTTTCTCAACGTTTTATTAATTATACTTTTTGATTCTGTTAACTCTTTTTAAAAGACCGGTGAAATTTTATTTTCTCTATTATGTGTGACTTATCTGGTTAGAGATTGTGAATTGCACTCGAAAATATGACATTAAATTGACACGAATTTAGCATAGTAGGGTTGAATTTTTGTAACACGAATTAAAAAGTAATATGTCACGAGAATGACATGCACCTGAAAAACTCATTTTCAACAATCAAGTAGAAATTATTTTTAGCTAATCAAACTAATACTAATTCTTAATACTAATTCTTTATAGGTTTCACAATTTGTTCAAGTTTTCTATATGTACATATATTTTTTAACTTGGTTATTTTTTTTTTTTTTTTAATTTGTATTATGTGATGAATCTATGGTAAGTTATTACAGGATAAATGATTTATGGAATTCAATAGTTGAAGGATATGCTATTTTCATAGTTATTTCAGTTAATTTTGTGTGTTTTTATTTACTTATAAAATTTTGAATTTGGATACTAAATAAATACGAAGAATACACGACAAATTATTTAATGAGGTTTCAATTTAGTTCAAGTAGATTAAATTGAACATAACTTGTATAACAAAAGGGTTAAATAAGTCATTTCTCAATGACTCAAAAATTAAATAGGTTGGGTTAGCGTCAAGTTTTTTATCAATAATATTCATATGAATGATATCTTAACCCGAAAAAATTTAGTGTTAAAAAAATTTGATTGAGGGTTCTTTAATCCATTAATCGCTTGAAATAAAAATAAAATAATATAAATATATTTGTGTGTTATTTTTAAAGAATGTTTAAATTTTTTATTTTTTAAAAATATCTTTTTAAAACACAAAACAAAGACTAGAGTTTCTAATCTATTTAGTTCTTAAAATAATACACACATATATATATATACACATATAATCTTTTGAGTATTTTTTCGCCCAATTATTCGTGAAACACAATCTTAAATTGAAGTATGTGAATATATGATTATATTCTCCTTGTTGAAAAAATGAATATGATATTATTTATTTGTAAAAATTATTTAGAGATGAATTAAAAATTATCTCTTAAAGTATAATTTGTAAAGAATATGAGGAACCATTTATTAATATTCGGGTTAATTCTTGAAGGTAAGCCCCTTAGTGTGTTCAAATAGTATAAGTGGAAAATAGGCTAATTGTTATAACATAAATAAAACTACACTCTATCGCATTGCCATTGCCACTCACTCGGGTACAAGCACGGGCATGAGCTTGTGGGTTTGGGGAATGCTTTAGAAAAAATTTAATTTGAAAATTAGATTAACAAACCAAATAGAGTTTAACTATTCAGATTTATAACTACACATAGTTATAGAAATAACTCCTAATTATTAATCCATGAGTTACAAAATTTAAATTTTTGGTTGTCACTGATAGAAGTTATAAATGTCTCTTCATTATAGTTCGTTACCATCTAATTTGTAATTTTCGCAATTTCAGAAAGGTTTCCATGGGCTACAAGCACGAACTTAAAAAAAAAAAAAAAAAAAAAGAAAAAAGAAAAAAAAAACAAACTTGAAATAAACACATCACCAAATTTAAGATCAAAAGAAAAAATAGTTTTTTGAGCTCTCGGAATTCAAGATCAAATTGACAGGCACAGAACCAAAATATAAAGGTCCGTTTGTTAGCGTTTCTATACCCATAAAATTTGCATTTTTTTTTTACCTACCTTTTGCTTTCTTTTTAAATTATGTTTTTCTCTTTCTTTTTTCTTTTTTAAGTTTTCTCTTTGTTTATTTTTCCTCCTGCTTTTTTGTCTTTTACTTTTTTTGTTCTCTACTATGTTGGTAGTACGTGAAATTGCACTAATTAATGATTTTTTTTTTTTTTGTAATATTTTGAGTTGTTTTTTAGGTTGATACTTTGTTGTTGTTTTTTTGGTATTCTATGCATATCTATGTTCGGTTTCAATTTTGTATCCAGACTATTGTAATTGACCTTGATTGGTGAAAATGCATATAACTTTGAAAGTTCATCTTAGCCTTAGCCTGTATTAAATGAGTTTAACATCAATTTATTGAGAAACATCTAAGGTCACGTTTGGTATATAAGATTCAACTTGGGATTAAAATGAAGGTAGTAATGATCATTTCATTTCTAGTTTGGTAGGTGAGATTGATTTTTATTCTTATTTCCAAATAATAATTAATCTCACAATTCATAGGATTAATCAATTCCAAATGAAATTAGGTGTTAGATAATCCTGTGATTAGCTAACCCACATGTCACAGCGCATCTCATTCACTCTTTCGTGAGGCCCGCGCCTTTCGTGAGCGAGAGAGGAGAGAAAATTTGAGCAACGGCGATCCTTTCGAGCGAAGAGGGAATCGAGCGACGGCGATCTTTTCGAGCGGCGAGTAGAGGAAATCCTTCATCGATTTCACCTTCATGGCCAAGCTATCGAGCTCGAGTCTGGTGAATACGATCCTTCATTCGTGAGCTCGATCATTTCATTCTTTAGAAATCGAAGTCGTTCAGTCTTCATCGATCCAAAGCCTTCTTCGATTTCATCTCCAAAGCAGGTAATTTATGACGATTTTGCTATTTCATTTGTTTGGATTTTGCAGAAGATGTGGGCAAAATGTTAGTTAGGGTTGGGCGTGGGAAGCACCTGTATTTTGAACGTAGTGGCTTCTTTCTCTCTCTCTCTCTCTCTCTCTAGATCTACATACATGTCCATGTATATACTCAAGCAATCCATATTTAGTTCAGAGAAATGGCTATGGAGGAGAAGGAGATCGTGTCAACGAGCATGGATTTTAACTTTATTTAGCTTTTTTCCCCCAATTTTATATAGATTTCTCTCTCTCTCTCTCTCTCTCTCTCTCTCTCTCTACTTTTATCTATTTTGGGGATTGGTTTGAGTTTGATTCTTTCGGTGCTACCTAACTTTTTTTAGTTGCGTGGTTGGCGACCACAAACTTGGAGGATAATCCGGTGGTTTAAATCTCTCCCTCTCTCTGTCTTCTTCTCTCGACACCCTGCATTTTCATCACGGGTAATCTCTTAATTTTCTCTCTCTAAATTTCTGAATCCTTCGCTCAGGGAACGTCTGAAAATCTTGTAATTAAATTAAACTTGTACCGTGTATATCTACGTTTGATTGTTTCATTTGAATTTGATATGTATCTGATTCCACGATTGAGTTTGATCGTATTATTCAACATTTTCCTGAATCTGTTCCGCATTGTTTCATAGATATTTTAGTTTTGCTATTTGATTCCTAGAAATTTTCTGTTCAATTGTGTTTGATCGTATTGTTGCATAGAGTGTGAATTCCGTATTTCCCCCAATCAGTTCCTTATTGACTCTGTTCTTGTTGAGGCTGAATATTTTCATCCCCAATACCATATTTAATATATTTTGTAACCAAACGTAGGAATGGTAATGGTCATTCTAATACCATGTTTAATCCCGTTTATCACTATTCCATTACAATACCATATTCATTTCATTCCAGCGTACCAAACGTAGCGCAAATATTTAGCTTCTAAAAGTAGCATCAATTTCTTTTACTTTTTTGTTTATTTGAGTGGCAAAATCAAAATTCCAATCCATATTTTGACACCAAACTTCACTCCAAATCAATAATTTCAATAGAATTTTTGAAGACAAATAGTCAATTGTCGTGTATGAAGCTATTTTTAGGGACTTTATCTACATTGTCAATCTCTTTCTTTCCTCCCAATAAATTTTTCTTTTAAAAAAATATCTATCTATATGTATATGTATAGGTAAGGTTTTTAATATATGATTACATTTTTGTTTGTTTTTGTGTGTGTGTATATTTATATTTATTTATCTGTATATTTGTTTGTGAGTCTCTATACATAATTCACCATCAATTGATTCTTTCTTGTTCCACTCTCCCTCAACGGTGCTAGTACAGTGACATCCTTCCCTATCATCGCTCGGCCACATCTCTTTTACTCGCACCGCCAACGCCTTCTACACCTAGGGCCGCCAGATATATTGATTCCATAAGCCATAACCAGTTAACCACAACCTTTTCACAATCATTGAACTTCTTACAAGTCAAATTTTGGTGGGTTTATCTAGACCGGGTTTGATTTCACGCTCTTATATTGATTTGGTCTGGGGGATCTAGGTTGTTTTGATCTAGAGTGAGAAAGATAGAGGTTGAGCGGTGACAAATTTTACATAGTGAACTTGTGAAGAGATGAAAGGGTCGAGAATCTCTCTCTCTCTATATATATATATGTAGTTTTTTGAAAAACAGAGGAATTGATTTTACATTGCAGTTTTAAGAAACTTAACGGATTTGATTTTGCTTGTAATTGGAATTTCTATAGGTTTCGGGGTAGAATATGTAATTACAAAGGGTGAAATGAAAGAATAAAAATTGATTCTAGATGCAGAATTGATAAACTAAATGTATCAAAGGAACTGAAAAATAAAACCCCAGAATTTTTCCTCTGGCCATTGATACTTTGAATCACAAATTCACTATTTTCTTTTGCTTTTGGTTATTCTAAGATCTCAGAACACTCACAATAGATGATGTATTTTGTTGGAATAGAGTTCTTAAGTATAGGGACCAAAATATATATTTATAGCCAAGTTTCCATCAAATTTTAGTGACCATTCTTAATGTTGCCATAAAAATTATTACAAAACCTTAAGAAAACATTTGTAATTTATGATTCAATGTAAAAACTTAAAAAAATCTTTGTAACTTAATTTTAATGTGGACCATCAATGCCAAAGACTAATTTAATTAAAATCATTTTTTTTAACCTGGAAGGTTGAGGAAGAGGAGGTGTTAAATTTGATATTCTTTATTTTTTTTTTCTTTTAATTTTATATAACTATGCGACTTTTTTTTTTCATGGGCCCGTACTTTTTTTTTTCAAATTTTATTGAAATTGAACTTAAAAATATTTGTTTCTCCGTGTTTGTGTTTTTAAAAAATGAATAACATTACATTAACTTAGGTGGCGTTTGGTTAGTGTTCCCACTTTTTTCAACCCAACTGGGATGAGTTGGGTTAAGTTGGGTTGAGAATTATTGCGTTTGGTAATGACAGAATTATGTTTTGTGCTAGAACAGAATCGCATTTAGTAACCACATTATTTTGGAATTGTTTTTTCATCTAAACAAAAATCATCAAAACAAAAAAATCGTCCAAAAAAAATTCAGTAACGAAATCAATTTCGTGATCGATTTCAATAATGAAATCAAAATTCAGTAACGAAATCGAAATCGAACCCCAAACCAAATTAAAAAACCAAACCCTAAATCGATTCGAGCAAAATTGAAATCGAAATTTAACTTCAAACTACTAACAATTGAAATCGAAACCCCAAACCACTAACAATCGAAATCGAAACCGAAACCCTAAAGCAAATTCAAGAACAAAATCATCATTTGAAACCCCAAACCAAGTCGATTTTGTTTTGCTTCTTTTGTATTGAAATCGATGGCGATGGCCAATTGATCTTCTTCAAATTTTATCAATAAGGGGACTCAAATTGGAACAAGAACAAAAAAATTCGTCAAATTGAAATTCCACAGAAGAATTTCATCAAGAACACGAGCATAGGAACCAAGCACTAGATCGATTTCGCGAACCCTAAACCAAGTCGATTTCGTGAAAAGAATCGATTTCATCAACAAAACGAAATCGATTTCATGAACCCAAAATCCTAAATCGATTTCATGAATGGAATCGATTTTGTCAACAAAATTGATTAAGCAACGAGCAATGAAATGGAAAATTGATTTAAAAAACCAAATGGATATCAAAACCAAACCTAAGATTGACGATTGCTCGAGAGAGGAGGCTGAGATCGTCGATTGAAAGCTGAGATCGACAATCGCTCGAGAGATGAGGTTGAGATCGAGAGAGAAGGCTGACGACGAGCAAGAATAATGGCTGAGATCGCTAAATGTTTGGGATGGAATTGGAACAGGAGCTCATTAACTTTTAAAAAAAATGACAAATGCGTCCTTTTTTTTGGTTGAGTTCTTTGGGCAAAAAAAAAAAAAAAAAGTTTTTTTTGTTTTTCATTTCCTTAGGATTTTGAGAATCAATTCTCATTTTTTTGGGTTGGGTTGAGTTTTGTGTTGCCAAAAGCATTCCCAAAAATTAAACTCAGAATTTTTGGGTTGGGTTGGGTTGGGTCGAGTTAGAATGGAAACATTAAGGTGGCGTTTGGTTAGTGTTCCCACTTTTCTGAACCCAATTGGAATGAGTTGAGTTGAGTTGAATTGGGTTGGGTTGAGAATTTTGGGAACAGAATTGTGTTTGGTAACAACAATTTTTGTTTTGTGCGGAGAACAAAATGTGTTTGGTAATGATTTTATTCTAAAACTATTTTTTTTTTTTTTGTGTTCGGCATCGGTTGGCGGCGGCGGCCGGACAGCCGGACGATGGCGGTGGTGTCAGACGGTGGGCGGACGGCCGGACGCCGGCAACGGCGGTGGTGCCGGACGGTGGCCGGCGGTGGCGGACAGATGGTGACGCACGGTGTCCGGTGACGATTGCCGGAAGTGGCCAGCGACGGTTGCCGGACGGCGGCGGCGATGGACAGCGATGAGTGGTCGTCGGACGGTGGCTGAAGTTGAGAACTTTGGGTTGAGTTTTTTGGGCACAAAAAAAAAAAACAAGTTTTTTTTGTTTCTCATTTCCTTAACATTTTGAGAATCAATTCCTATTTTTTTGGTTGGGTTGGGTTGAGTTTTGTATTTGTCAAACGCGTTCCCAAAAATCAAACTCAAAATTTTTGGGTTGGGTTGGGTTGGGTTTGATTGGGAACACTAACCAAACGGGACCTAACCAAACGGGGTTAATAATTTGGTTTTTTCAGAAAAAGAAAAGAAAAGAAACTTATAGTTTTTGTTCTCTGCTTATTGTGTGCAACTATTATTTACTCTGTAGCTTTTCCATCTGAGGACATTTGTTGTAATACAATTTTCATGGAAAAAGGCACAACACCAGGTTATTCTATGTTATGTTCAATCATTTTCTTCTTCCTAACAGTTGAAGGATATATATATATATATATATATATATATATATATATATATATATATATGTTTCTGCGATTATTATGCACAATTTTGCTTTTAGTATTTTATTATGTATTCTGTCTTGGTATTATAT
Source organism: Eucommia ulmoides (assembly GCA_016647705.1). NCBI lineage: Eukaryota > Viridiplantae > Streptophyta > Magnoliopsida > Garryales > Eucommiaceae > Eucommia > Eucommia ulmoides. The sequence goes on from JAENRU010000242.1 coordinate 19,673, forward strand.
GAGTATACTTTTGATTCAACATATTCTATTCTAAACCAAGTGGTTTTGGATGTATAATTATTGATAAGGTAATGATTTTTTTCCTTCACTTTTTTCATTTTTAATGAAGAAAGATATCATACAATAAGAAATGTTTTATTTTCTTTTGTCAAAGAATGATTCATAATTACCTAAAAAGAGCTTGACTTTGTTTAACACCTATAACCTTTGCAACTTATTTTGTTATTCTCATCAATTTTCTTTTGTCTTTTTTATGTTTGCTTTATGTCATATACTTGAATTTAGAATAAAGAAAAATTGATGTTATGAAATATATATCACCCATACAAAAATATAAGTGCACAAACAAAATTTTAAATTATCTCTTTATTGTTGCAAAATACAATAAAAATTAAAAAGGGTTTCTTAGTATACTGTCACGACCCGTCCCGAAATCCCGATATCCTGGGCTGGCGTGACAACATCATGACCTCACCGAAAACAACCAACCAACCATATTTTACACGACAATATGCATATATATATATAAATACACCATCATCTATATGAAGCTATACATATTTCTGTTATGGGGACACACCTGTTCTCCAAAGATACTATTAGCAAAATGTAATACCATGAACCCCTCACAGGTTTGCCTCAGCAAGCTCATCTCAACCCTTTACACGACTCCATCGTAGGGCTCTACCTAGTGCCAGTAAGGGACTGACTCCTAAATGTAGTACCTGCGAGTGTACTGCCTTCTTACTAAAATATTTTTAAAATAATCATACATTCTGAATATTACCACCATTAAATATGGATCAAGCATAAGTATATAAATACCACATAACTGGTAAAATTTTCAGTATATAAGTAGTGAAAATAAAGCAACATAGATAAGCTCCATCCAAATCCATTTAGTATAAAATCATACCAATCACCATAATAAATAATGAATCACCCAATATAAGTAAAACATCACATCTCAAACCACCACAACACACATTGGCTAGCCATAGTGATCGTTTTAACCTCACGATCGGGAGTTTGCAACGGTACCGTACCATTCGTAGAATATGCCTTCCTACGAATACCCATCATTCCGCCGAAGCGGATAATCACTGCACAGTATAAACATCTAACATCACCCTGCCGAAGCAGATAAACATCACTCCGCGGAAGCGGATAACATCACTCTGCCGAAGAGGATCATATCACTCTGTCGAAACAAATAAATACTATGGTATCGTCAAATCAATAACATCGTCATCAAATCACAACGTCACGATATCGTCTAATCAACCTCATCAAATCATACATCTACCTCCCTTTTCCAAAATCGACTTTTTATCCGAAAATCATCTTTCACTTTCTTTTAAAAGGAAACGTCTGATTTTACCAAAAATCACTTTTCCACTCTTTATTTTTAGAAAACCAGACATATTTAGAAAAATGGATATTTTCCACTCTATTTTAAAACCACCAAATCCAAAGAAAAACCATTTCTACCTTGTTTTCGAAAACCCTCGTAATCTCATGAAAATCCCCTTTTTACCAACTCACCCAAAACCTACTTGATCCACAAAATTTTAAAAAAACATCTAATGTAAATACAACTTTTTTTTTCTATCATATATAGATATAAAAATAGTTTGGCAAGAAGACAGTACACTCACCTGATTATCCACTTCCAAAGACTTTAGCCACCTATTCTCTACCAGTACTCCGATACCTGCGAACCTAATAGTGACGTGGCCTAAATTAATATTTTATGTACCAAATAATACCTAACCGTGAAATGCAAGCCCTAATTTCCATGATATTTTATTCCCCATATTTTATTATGAAGTATTACTATTCAACTAATGTTACTCCGTTACAGTTGATTATATCAAATTTATTCTTGTGAACGGTCCCACTATTTCCTATCACCATTTCAATTTAAACAATTAAATACATATATTAAAGAAGTTCGAAATTCTACCTTTCCCGGATTTTCCAATGGCTGTGAGATTGGATTTTTATTTATGCTGGGGTGGTTTGTGCAAATTTTCCTTTTCTTTTTGTTTTTCCTTTTTCTTCCCTTTTTCCTTTTCTGTTTTGCGTTACTGTTTTCTGTTTTCCTGTCACGCCGCCGCCGACGAGATCTCGCCGTCGATCACGCCTCACCGTCCCACCAACCGAACACACTCACCACCGGACAATCGAACCCACACACTTCCACGTCTACCCCCTATGCACGCCCACCATCCGCCCACATGACACACACAGTAACACACACACACACACACACACACACACTGCTTTCTCTCTCTAAACTTACCGCCGGCAAACATCCGGCGACCTCTAAAACACTCACACTTTGAAACACACACACACATGACAGACATACACACACGATGAAACGTGACACCACCGTCACTGACAACAGGGCAACGACAGGCCCTATCTCTCTCTTCACTCCGACGACGACGACGATGATCAAAACACGCACCACCACCACTGATCAGAATACACACTCACACCACAACGATCAACAACATCTACCCGCACAGCCGACCAACACCCAGCGACGATCACCTGTCGGCAGACAGCCCATACCGCCGGACCGAACGTTTTTCTTTCTCTACCCACTCCGACGACTCACCTGTGACCAGAACAACACACCCACATATTTGTATAAATTGGACACACACACACACACACACACATTCCCTGCTGACGATCACCCTCCGTTGGCCGACGACACCACCTCCAATCCTCTGCCTCTCTTCTCTGCTCTGTTTGTTCTTCCTATTTGTGTTTTGTGTAAATTTTTATAGTGCTTATACCTATATATATATATATATATATATGCATGAAGGAAGTAGTGTGAGCTTGATCCTTGACTTGCCACGTCCGTCCCGTTTCTCCGATCGTGATTTGGGATGATCTCAGCAGCCTCTACATATATGTGTGTGTGTGTATATATATATATATATATATATATATATATATATATATATATATATATATATATATTAATCTTTTTCCCCTATTACATTATTCATCCCTTAATTTTCTTTAAGTTCTTAGTTAGACCCAAATTCTAATTTTAATATTTTGCAAATTTCAAATTGACCCTTTAAATTTCAAGTTTAAATAATAAATAACACCATCTACCCCCGTTATTTCTAAATGTGCTAAAATACGTCTTAAATAAAAAAAATCAGGGTCTTACAACTCTTCCCCCCTAAAAGAAATTTCGTCCCGAAATTTTCGTTCAAAACAATAAGAATTAAAATTTCGGTCAAAACAATAACAATCCTGAGTCGCACCACACGGGGATGTTAGTCATATTTGATTCTAGAACAATTGTTTCTTATGTTGGGTCCTATAACCAAAAATCACTCATAATTCGTAACCGTCAAATCATTTCCACACATCGCAACATTTTCGTTCACAGTGACCCATATTATATCAAATAACCAACAAATAAGGTGCACTTTGGTCGGTGACACCTAGCACAAACAACCAACTGTCAAAGAATTTCATGTTTCTAAACGCTTGCACTGCGCTACTTTGATAAAAAAATAACAATCAATACAAGATATCCTTAAAATATCACGATAATCTCGGTGGATTGGGTTTATCTCATTCCGACAGTTTTACGACCTCAGTAATTTTTCCATAACCAATATTTATCCATTTCATCCAACATTTCCAGTCAACTAGTTCACAACACCTGGTCCTTACGTCCTAAAATCTGGAATGGCTCCTCAACGTATGTCAAATCTTCTTCTAGTTCGATCGGCTGTGAAGTCAACATATGAGAAGAGTCTAACACATATTTCTGGAGCATTGATACATGGAAAACGTCATATCGTCGTGACAACTTTGGTGGTAAAGTAAGTCTATAAGCCGTCGTGCCAACCCGATCTAAATTCCATATGGTCCGATGTACCTTGGACTTAATTTTTTTTTCCCCCGAACCTCCTTATGCCTTTCCACAGAGAAATACGCAAAACACATGATCCCCCACTTCGTATTTCGAATCCTACCAGCGCTTGTCTGTATAACTCTTTTGTCGATTTAGAGCGATTTTTAATTTTTCTTGAATCACTTTCACTTTGTCTACTGTCATCTGGCTATATCCAACTTCAACAACTTCCATTCACCCACCTCAGTCCAACAGACTGGGGTTCTGCATCTTCTACCATACAACGCTTCATACGGGGCCATCTCGATTGTTGAATGGTAGCTGTTGTTGTAGGCGAAGTCCATCAACGACAAATGATCATCCCAACTACCAGGAAATTCCAGAACAACTCCTCTTAACATATCCTTCAACGTCTGAATCGTATCCTCTAATTGACCGTTTGTCTGAGGATGGAAAACGATGCTATATTTGAGTTGGGTACCTAAAGCAGTTTAGAGACTCGGCTAGAACCTCGAAGTAAATATCGGATCTCTATCTGATACTATAGAAACTAGTACGCTATGCAGCCTAACAATCTCATCGATATACAATTAGGCATACTTTCCAAGAGAATACGTCGTTTTTACGGTCAGAAAATTAGCGGACTTGGTAAGCCTATCAACGATCACCCAGATGGAATGATGCCCCTTTTGAGTACAAGGTAATCCCAAAATGAAATCCATCGTGATATGCTTCCATTTCCACTCTGGAATAGGTAGAGGTTGCAGCAACCCGCTTGGACGTTGATGCTCAATCTTCACTTACTAACAAGTAAGACACCTGGCCACAAACTCCGCGATTTCTTACTTCATTCCAATCCACCAATAATGCTCATACAACACCCGATACATTTTGGTACCGCCTGGATGCATCGCGTATGCTGAGTTATGCGTTTCTTCCAACAATATCGTTCTTCAAACTAGTGTCGTTAGGAACACACAGTCTATTTCCCATAATCAACACCTCATCGCTCTCCCTGACATGAAAATCCACTCTGTGACCACTTCTTACTTCATCCCGAAACTTCTCCAATTGAACGTCTGACTCCTAAGCTTCGATAATACGATCAATCAATGTCGGCCTTAAAGTCAAAGTCGCAAGCAATGCAGTCGTTTGACCAACCGCTAACTGAACTTACAACGATCTTAAATCAACATACAAATTAGTATGAACGGCTCTTATGTGCGCGGTCGAACCCGCTGATTTCTGACTCAGCATATCCGCTATAACATTAGTTTTTCCTGGGTGATAGTGGATAGTGTAATCATAGTCTTTAATCAACTCTATCCAATATCTCTACCTTAAATTTAATTCCTTCTGAGTAAACAGATATTTCAAACTTTGGTAGTCGGTGTAAATTTCACACGTCTCGCTATACAAGTAGTGTCTCCAAATCTTTAAGGCAATCATAATCGCTGCCAGCTCCAGATCATGCGTCAGGTAATTTTGCTCATAATTCTTCAGTTGTCGAGATGCGTATATGATTACATAACCATACTGCATCAGAACACATCCTAACCCTTGGTGGGACGCATCACAATCAATCACAAAACCACCCTTTCCATCGGGAAGAATAGTACTGGCACTGATCTCAATCTACTTTTCAACTCCTGGAGACTCTATTCGCATTTGTCAGTCCACTCTATTTGAATACCTTGCGGGTCAAACGAGTCAACGAGGCTGCTATAACAGGGAATCCCTACACAAATCGTCAATAGTGACCTGCCAATCCTAAAAGAACTTCGAACTTCAGGCACATTTCTCGACCTTTCCCCTTGAACAACAACTTTCACTTTCTTCGGGTTTACCCGAATACTATTTCCTGAAATAACATGCCCCAAAGATATTACACGATCTAGCCAAAATCCATATTTACCAAATTCCGCCTATAACCACTTCTCTCGCAATGTCTGCAACACAATTTGAAGATGCTCTGCATGATTGTCTCTACTTTGAGAATATATCAATATATCGTTAATAAATATGATAATAAATTGATCCCGATAAGGTTGGAAGATTCGATTCATCAAGTCCACGAAGACAGTATGGGCATTTATCAATCTGCAGGGCATAACCAAAAATTCATAGTGTCCATATTTCGTGCGGAACGCCGTTTTCGCCACCTCACTGTCTCTGACTTTCAATTGGTGATACCCCGATCGAAGATCTATCTTGGAAAACGCTTTAGCCTTCTGGAGCTGGTCAAACAAATCGTCAATCCTAGGCAACAGATATTTATTACGAACGGTTACCCTATTCAGCTGTCGATGGTCAATACACATTCTCAACGTGACATCCTTCTTCTTCACGATCAACACTGGGGTTCCCCATGGGAAAACACTGGGTCTTGTAAACCCACGATCTAATAAATCTTGTAACTGCATCTTCAATTCTTTCAACTCAGTAGGCGCTATATGATAGGGTGGAATCGATATAGGAGTAATTCCGGGAAGTAACTCGATTGTGAATTCCGTCTCCCTATCTACCAGCAACCCTGGCAATTCGTCTGGAAACACGTCGGGAAAAATCTCTGACCACCGGAATATCTGCTATCGAAACTTCTCTCTGATTGGTGTCAATCACGTGCGCGAGGTATCCCTGATATCCTCTCTTTAACAACTTCTGACCTCCTGGTAATGATTACATCTACAAAAATACAAACTTTACCTCTTTTGAGATTCGGAGCGTAACTTATTCTTGAAACAATTCACCGACAACTCTCATGATGTGGAGTGTAGTTATACATACTTACTATTCCTCGGCTATCTTCTATATATCATTCATTAGTAAGTTTGTTATATTTACTAGTTCCACATACTTATTTCTGCCTATCCGTAAACCTAGAACGTACTACCAAATTAAATATTTTCTAACATCGCCACAGTTTTCTCACATCTCTAATTCCAACTAATTCGAACTCTCCCTTCAATACCATTACAAGATTCCCTTAGTTTGGATATCGTTTAAGAATTCAACTTAAGGTATGTTTTGTTACACTATCTATTATTTTAACAACTAATTATTAGGTGCTATTAATAGGGGATCCCAACGTTAAGTAATACCCATATCATTTTTTTTATTGGTTATAGTCTAATCTTCCCAGCTACTAGTACCCCCACCATCGCAATCCACCCATTACCACTACCAACAACACAACACTACCGGAATCCACCAACTGACCATATCGCAAATTCGTCACACCCCCTAATTGCTAATAAGACAACCAACCATACATGATGCCAATGCACTAACTCCTGTAATGACATAACTATCACTCACGTGCCGAACTCACCTATCGACACCCTATCTCATGTCCCCTACTGACTAGACGATTGACACGTCTTCCTATCTCATGGTCTTCTATTGACACAACAACTAACAAGTCTACAGAACCTATAACCTGGGCTCCGATACCAAAATTGTCACTACCCGTCCCGAAATCCCGACATCCTGGCCTGGCGTGACGACATCATGACATCACCGAAAACAACCAACTAACAATTTTTTACACGACAATATGCATATATATATAAATACATCATCATCTATATGAAGATATACATATTTCTGTTATGGGGACACACCCGTTCTCCAAAGATACTATTAGCAAAATGTAATACCATGAACCCTTCACAGGTTCGCCTCAGAAAGCTCATCTCAACCCTTTACATGACTCCATCGTAGGGCTCTACCTAGTGCCAGTAGGGGACCGACTCCTAGCTATTGTACCTGCAAGTGTACTGCTTTCTTAGTAAAACATTTTTAAAATAATCATACATTCTGAATATTACCACCATTAAATATGGATCAAGTATAAGTATATAAATACCACATAGCTGGTAAAATTTCCAGTATTTAAGCAGTGAAAATAAAGCAACATAGATAAGCTCCATCCAAATCTATTTAGTATAAAATCATACCAATCACCATAATAAATAATGAATCACCCAATATAAGTAAAACACCATATCTCAAACACACATCTCAAACCACCACAACACACACTAGCTAGCCATAGTGATCGTTTTAATCTCACGATCGGGAGTTTGCAATGGTACCGTACCATCCGTAGGATATGCCTTCCTACGAACACCCATCACTCTGCCGAAACGGATAATCACTGCGCAGTATAAATGTCTAACATCACCCTGCCGAAGCAGATAAATATCACTCCGCCGAAGCGGATAACATCACTCCGCCGAAGCGAATCACATCACTCTGCCGAAACAAATAAATACTATGGCATCGTCAAATCAATAATATCGTCATCAAATCACAATGTCACGACATCGTCTAATCAACCTCATCAAATCATACATCTACCTCCCTTTTCCAAAATCGACTTTTTATCCGAAAATCATCTTTCACTTTCTTTTAAAAGGAAACGTCTGATTTTACCAAAAATCACTTTTCCACTCTTTATTTTTAGAAAACCAGACATATTTAGAAAAATGGATATTTTCCACTCTATTTTAAAACCACCAAATCCAAAGAAAAACCATTTCCACCTTGTTTTCGAAAACCCTCGTAATCTCACGAAAATCCCTTTTTACCAACTCACCCAAAACCTACTTGATCCACAAAATTTTAAAAAAACATCTAACGTAAATACAACTTTTTTTCTATCATATATAGATATAAAAATAGTTTGGCAAGAAGACAGTACACTCACCTGATTATCCGTTTTCGAAGACTTTAGCCACTTATTCTCTACTGGTACTCCGATGCCTGCGAACCTAACAGTGACGGGGCCTAAATTAATATTTTATGTACAAAATAATACCTAACCATGAAATGCAAGCCCTAATTTCCATGATATTTTATTCCCCATATTTTATTATGAAGTATTACTATTCAACTAATATTATTCTGCTACAGTTGATTATATCCAATTTATTCCTGTGAACGGTCCCACTATTTCCTATCACCATTTCAATTTAAACAATTAAATACATATATTAAAGAAGTTCAAAATTCTACCTTTCCCGGATTTTCCAATGGCCGTGAGATTGGATTTTTATTTATGCTGGGGTGGTTTTTGCAAAATTTTCCTCTTTTTTTTTTCCTTCTTCTTCCATTTTTCCTTTTCTGTTTTGCGTTACTGTTTTCTATTTTCCTTTCACGCCGTCGTCGACGAGATCTCGCCGTCGATCACGCCTCGTCGTCCCACCAACCGAACACACTCACCATCGGACAACCGAACCCACACACTTCCACGTCTACCCCCCATGCACGCCCACCATTCGCCCATACAACACACACAGTAACACACACACACGCTATTTTTTCTCTCTAAACTACCGCCGACGAACATCCGGCGACCTCTAAAACACTCACACTTCGAAACACACACACACATGACAGACATACACACACGATGAAACGTGACACCACCGTCACTGACAACAGGGCAACGACAGGCCCTATCTCTCTCTTCACTCCGGCGACGACGACGATGATCAAAACACGCACCACCACCACTGATCAGAATATACACTCACACCACAACGATCAACAACATCCACCCGCACAGTTGACCAACACCCAGCGACGATCACCTGTCGGCAGACAGCCCATACCGCCGGACCGAACGTTTTTCTTTCTCTACCCACTCCGACGACTCACCTGTGGCCAGAACAACACACCCACATATTTGTATGAATTGGACACACACACACACACCCCGAACACACACACACACACACACACACACACACACACACACACACATCCCCTGCTGACGATCACCCTCCGTTGGCCGACGACACCACCTCCAATCCTCTGCCTCTCTTCTCTGCTCTGTTTGTTCTTCCTATTTGTGTTTTGTGTAAATTTGTACAGTGCTTATACCTATATATATATATATGCATGAAGGAAGTAGTGTGAGCTTGATCCTTGACTTGCCACGTCCGTCCCGTTTCTCCGATCGTGATTTGGGATGATCTCAGCAGCCTCTACATATATGTGTGTGTGTGTGTGTCTATATATATATATATATTAATCTTTTTCCCCTATTACATTATTCATCCCTTAATTTTCTTTAAGTTCTTAGTTAGACCCAAATTCTAATTTTAATATTTTGCAAATTTCAAATTGACCCCAAAAATTTTAAGTTTAAATAATAAATAACACCATCTACCCCGTTATTTCTAAATGTGCTAAAATACGTCTTAAATAAAAAAAAATCAAGGTCTTACAAATACAGTTCTCAATCTTTATTTTTTTGGGAAACGTTTTGAGAGATTCCAAGATTTCAAAAATCACTTTCTAGGTCCCATCTCATGTGTAAAAAAATTATTGTTACAGGACCCCATAAAGTGGTGTTTTTAATGGATGGGTTCTTTGGAGGAATTTCCTTATTTTTTTTTATGATGTTTATAGAAAATAAAAAATAAAATAGAAATTAAAAATTAGAAAACAAAAAATTAACAAAAAAATAATTAATAATAAAACTAAAACTAAATTAAAAATTCTATTTTATTTTTATTTCTTTTCTTTTTGTTTTTTCTGTATTTTTTGTTTTGGAAAAATGAATTTTTTGGTTCCTAACAAATGGCTCGGCTATTCAATTGACCCGTGGTATTTAGAAATCGACACATTGTATCCTTAACATTTCATTTTCGTTCCAAATTGACCCTCAAACGAGATTCTATTAAGTCAAACTAACAGTCAACATTTCATTAAGGACATTTCTGTTATTTAACGATTCCAACTCATTTTTCGCCTATTTCTATTGATGTTTCCCGCAATATCCTTCCTTGGCAGTCTATATATACTTTTCCCTACCTATCTTTATTATCTATTCTCTATTTTCACTCTAAAAGTACTTTTTCTCATTCTTCTCTCTTCTTTCCCCAACAAAAATCATGGAGAATAAACAACTTTGTAATTTATTTACTTGAAAATAATGCCTTTGGTGATGAATGAATACATTATTTGGTGATGAATGAAATTGAAGTTATGTTTGGTGTTTTTTTTAGTTAAAAAATGAATTGCGTTCAAAATACAAAATCACCATTCATTAAAGTAGCTTCATTAGGAATCAAAGTACGAAATACATCATTAATTAAACAAAATACAACAAAACATTCAAATTGCGATTTATTTCCAAATGAGTACAAACACCACCCATGAAACGACTAATGCTATCTGTAACTTCTTTTCCCTATTCTTTCTTTGGTTATTTATCCTCTTCTAAAACATTTATTTTTCTTAATAATCTTGGTATCACTGCCGCTGACTTTGGACACATAGAAGGATCAACCCATAAGAAATATCCACAACTTCTAGCCTAGAAAATGAAATTAGAAATTTTTGAAATATTTGATGAAAATGGTATTAAAAAAAAAAAAAAATCTGATTGTAATTTCCACAAGAGTAGAATCTCTTTCCAGGATTATATGTAGTCCAAGAAGTTACCATATTTGCTTTCCTTCCACAATTACAAATTTGTTGATTCTCTATAATTTTTGTTGGACAAAGAAGAATAAAAAATGAGAAAAAATATTTTTTAGGGTGAAAATAGGGAATAAATAATAAAGATGGGTATAGAAGTGTATTTATAGACTGCTAAGGAAGGAAATCGCGGGAAACATCAATATAAATGCGAAACAAATGAGTTGGGCTCATTAAATGACCGAAATGCCCTTAATGAAATGTTGACTGTTAGTTTGACTTGATAGAATCTCGCTCGCAGGACAATTTATATATATATATATATTTATATATATATATATATATATATTTATATATATATATATATATATATATATATATATATATATATATATATATTAGGACATATTTATATTTTGAGACATTTTGAACCTTCGGATCGAATATCTGACGGTTGAGTTTGAATCTGAACACATTTTATATGTGAGACATTTTAGACTCTTAGATCGAATATCTGTAGACACGGCATTTTGACCGCCCTACAAAAATTTTATACTTTATTTTAAAATTTAGTTTATTTTTATTTTCAAAAAAAAAATAGAGAAAAAAGAAAAGAAAAAATGAAAAAATAAAAGAAAGATAAAAGGAAAAATAAAAAAACAAATGCAAAAGAAAAGGTTTCCTTGTCAAAATGGGATTATGTTTCATTTTTCATTTCCTTTTAGGTTTTGTTTCCTTTTCCTCGTCGAATTGGGACTAGAGTTTCCTAGGGTTTCTAGAATTTTTCACTCCACATCCTTCCTATAAATAAGACTATCTTCCTCATAATTCAGACACAAAAAAAAAAAAAAAAAACTCAGAGAAAAACCCTTCGGGGACATTAAAAAATTTGGAAGAGTCACCATTTTTAGAAGAGTGATTCTCAAAGCCCTTTTGGGAAATCGTCTGCGAGAGAGGAAAATTCGGGTATCAAGATTCTTGGCCTAGAACAGGTATGTTTTTTCTAATTTTTAATTCTTCTTTCAGTTTATTTTATTCTTTTTGCAATTTAAATTTCTGAAAGTTTATGTATTTATTTATGTATTGTCATTCGATGATCTGATGAAAATGTCGGGGTGGTTTTCTCGTGCTTAAACTTAACCCCCAATCGTTAGGTGAATGACGTTTTCATTATTTATTTTATTTTGTTTTGTTTACAAATTTATAAACACTAAAAATAAGTCGTCCGATGATCCGATGAAAACGTCGGGGTGGGTTTCTCGTGTTTAAACCTAACCCCCGATCGTTAGGTAAATGATGTTTTCGTTGTTTATTTTTCTGTATTTTTTTTTTTTATTTATTCTTGTCATCAAAACCCTAAAAAATAAAAAATAGAAATAAAAAAAATAATATAATAAAATCTTTTATTTGAAGAAATTAATCTTTGCGAACCTTAAAGTGAATCCAACGATTCGATAAATCGTAAGAGAGTTTTTCGTGACCTCGTTTCCATTCTCCGACTCGAGTGGAATTTAGAAACAAATGGTTTTAGAAAATCTCTTCCCTTGGTAAATTTTTCATGGGATTTCTTTTAAGTATCGAAAGGATTAATTTCAACTAAATTGTTTCCGCGAACCTCTCTCGATTCTCTTATCCATAGAATTTGAGGGAATTTCAAAACGAGATTTCTTTAAATTAATCAGGCAAACTCAAAGTAGATTTTTTTTTTCAATCCACTTAGCATGTTTATTTTTCGTATCATTTAAACAGTATGTTTAGAACACTTTCACCACTTACACCTTCATACATATAGTTTTTATTTTTATTTTATTTATTTATTTATTTATTGCGAATCCACGCTACTTTTTCACATGTCTAGTTATGACATGTGCACCACTTCTATTTTTTAATTAAATCATTACCACGCATAATCACGTTAATTTATATAGTGTTTCCATATTCGATTATGTTATTTCATATCGTTTCACATTGGCACATTTAAATTAAATTCTTAATTTTTTTTTTAGTCACTTTTGCATAAAAAGTAAAATTCACATAGATGTTAGTTTTTGCATTCATATTTTATTCTTTTTTTTCCACCTATTTTAGTTTGCCTATTTAAATCAAAGAAATTTTTAGGAAACATATATAAATACTCCCCGGGGACCATCATTTTTGAATCTTTAATATTCGATAAGAGGTTATACTAGGGGAACATTCAAAAAATCCAAAAACTTATCCCACCTTATTTGTGAAAATACCAAAAAATATTTTATAAGAAGGGAATGATTTCAAAATAAAATAAAACATTCGGACTAAACTAATTGGACTTAATTGGACATAAGGTACTATTTTCGGATGGGTGTCTTAGGATGCCTGACACCTTCCCCAAGCGTAATCGACCCTCGAGCATTTAAGTGAATCTTTGGTTTGACTGTGTTTTTTTGGAATCAATTTTTTCCTTAGGCCTTTTAAATTGTTTTCTAAAAATTCGATGACCTAGCACACCATTTAAACTCAATACTAGGTGGCGACTCCTTATTTCTTAAAAAACGGCCCAAATATATTTTTTGAGAAAACCGGCGCTTTAAAAACCCATCTCTCTTTAATATCCTTAAGAATTATTTATTATTCTTTTTCTTTTTGGAAAATCGGGGCGCGTCAGCTGGCGACTCCGCTGGGGAATAATTAGAGGGTCGAGCCTAATATGTCCAAATAAGTCCAACCAATCCTTGTCCGAATGTTATATTTTATTTTGGTATATTTTTCTTCTATTTTTGTAAAAAAGTTGTGATGTTTATTTCTTTTCTTTTCTTTCTTCTCTCTCGGGCTCTTATATTGTTAAAAACCCTCTGACACAGGTATGGTCGTCTTGTATCCATATTATCTCCTTGGGATTCTATGATACAAGACGGGGAGGTTTCATACTTGATGGATTGATGATGTCTAAGGAGGTTTTAAAAACCAAATGAGTCCGGAGTTTCCAATACCGATTAACCTACAATTTTTTTTTTCTCATAAATCATTATTATTTTGATCGGTCATTATCGGAATTGAAAACTTTGAACTCAGATGGGTTTTAAAATTACCTAAGACCCACGTGAACTAATAAATGGGTTCGTTGTAAGAACTGGAAGAGACAGGAAAATTTGTCCCAAAAAAACAATTCCGGTTCCCCCCATTCGAAGTCCGATCTTTACTCGCAGCCAGGCCCAGACTCACTCCAGGATGACATCAGAAAACAATCTTGAATCTCCCCAGCGGAGTTGCCAGCTGACGCACCCTGATTTTTTGAAGTGGAAAGGAATATTAAATAACAAAATATAAGCTTAAGAAGATAGGGGTTTTTAAAGCGTCGGTTTTCTCAAAAAATATACTTCGGTCGTTTTTAAAAAAAATAAGGAGTCGCCACCTAGCATTGAGTTTAAATGGTATGCTAGGTTACCGAATTTTTAAAAAACAATTTAAAAGGCCTAAGTAAAAATTGACTGCAAAAAACATGGTTAAACCAAAGATTCACTTAAAGGCTCGAGGGTCGGTTATGCTCGGGGAAGGTATTAGGCACCCCAAGACGCCCGTCCAAAAATAGTATCTTATGTCCAATTAAGTCCAATTAGTTTTGTCCGAATGTTTTATTTTATTTTGAAATCAATCCATTCTTATAAAATATGTTTTGGTATTTTTCACAAATAAGGTGAGACAAATTTTTGGATTTTTGGGAATGTTCCTCCGGTATAATCTCTTATCGAATATTAAAGATTCGACAAAGATGGTCCCCGGGGGGTTTTTATGTATGTTTTCCGAGAGACTTCTTTAATTTAAATAGGCAAACTAAAAATAGATAAATAAGATTTGAAAATATGAATGCAAAACTACATCTACATTTTTATTTTTATTTTTTATTTTTTTTAAAGTGACTAAATAAATAAAATAAATAAATGATTTAATTTAATGAATGAAAAATGTAAGCGATCAAAATGTACTAAACATGTCGTCTAAATAGTGTAACGAGTAAATATGCTAGATGGATACAAAAAAAAGAAAAATTATTTTAAGTTTGCCCGATTAATTTAAGGAAGTCTCGATTTTGAAATTTCCTCAAATTCTATGAATATGAGAATTAAGGAAGGTTTCGCGGAAACAATTTAGGCGAAATTAATCTTTCTGAAACTTAAACGAAATCCCACGAAAATTTTATCGAGGGTAGAAATTTCTTAAAACCCTTCGTTTTTAAATTCCACTCGAGTCGGGGAATGAAAACGAGGCCATAGAAAACTCTCCCACGATTTGTCGGATTTAACTTAAGGTTCATAAAGATTAATTTCTACCAATAAAATATTTTTCATTTTTATTTATCCTTTTTTTATTTTTAATTATTTTTTTATTTTTATTTCTTAGGATTTTGATAAGAGGAATAAAATAAACAAAAATAAAAAATTGCAGAAAAATAAAAAAAAATAAAATGCAACAATATGAATAATAAAACATCCTTCACCTCACGCTCGGGGTTAAGGGAAACCCGTCCCAGCGTTTTCATCTATCATCGGGCGACTTTTCTTTTTCTTTTTCTTTTTATTTGTAAATGAAACAAAAAAATATAGAAATAAAATAAATAAAAAACAGCGGGTGTCCTCGTCTAAACGCTTAAAGGTTCAGATTGAGAATGAGGAATCTTGTCCTAGCATTTTTCATCAAGTCATCGGACGACAATAAATAAATAAAATTTGTAAGAATTTAAACTATCGGGATATTTAAATAAACTAAAAATAAAATAAAAAAATATACCTGTTCTAAGCCAAGAATCTTGACGCTCGGACTTTTGTCTCACTCGGACAGCTTCCCGAAAAGGTTTTGAGAATCACTCTTCTAAAGGGGGTGACTCCTCTCAATTTCTAAATGAATAAAGTGGGAGGATGAGGGTCCTATTTATAGGATAAGATTGGGCGTGAAAAAACACTTTAGGAAACCCTAAAACTAAGTCTGGCCGCCAAAGCCCAGTCCAAATTGGACTGGGAAAGGGTAAAACAGTAAAAATAAAAATAAAAAAAGAAAATTCGGCCTCTGCACGTGCCTTGTCCACCGCCTCCAGTCAGCGACACGTGGCGAAGGCCCATTGGTCCTCTTCTTCTCTCTCACGTGTACCCACATACACATGTGGATGGTCAATGGGCCCCACCCACCTTTGACTTCTCTATTCCTTCCTCACATGCATACACACACAAGTGTGGTAGACAAAAGGCCCACAAGTTCACTCACACACATATACGCTGACGTGGCGGAGGGGTCCACACACATGAATCTCTCTCTCTCTCTCTCTCTCTCTCTATATATATATATATATATATATTTCTCTTTCTCTTTCTGACAGTTTGAACCCCAAAACAAAGGCCCACTCCTTTTCCTCTAATTTCAATTTACTCCTCTCACTTTTCCCTCTTCCAATTTCAAACCCCAATTTCTTTCATCTTTTAATTTCATCTCTTATTCTTCTTTCAATTTCAACCCCATTTTTTCTATTTTGATTTTTATCTTCCTTTTTTTTTTTTTTTTTTTTTTTTTTTTTTTTTTTTTGTATTTTCTGAAATAAAATAAAATAAAAATAAAGTTAAATAAAACAAAATTAATTACAAAATAAAGCATGATTTTTTTTGCGGGACGGTCAAAATGACGTGATCTCATATCTTTGTCAAGCAAGTGGAACTCGCATGACAAAGAGGGGCAGCTGTAGGCACGACATTTTGATCGTCCCACAAAAATTTTATGCTTTATTTTAAAATTTATTTTATTTTTATTTTCAAAAAAATTTAAAAAAAATAGAGAAAAAAGAAAAGAAAAAAATGAAAAAAGAAAAGAAAGATAAAAGAAAAAAAAAAAGAAAAGAAAAAAAATGTTTTCTTGTCAAAATGGGATTAAGTTTTCTTTTCCCTTTTCTTTTAAGTTTTGTTTCCTTTTCCTCGTTGAATTGTTTCCTAGAGTTTTTAGAATTTTGCACTCCGCATCCTTCCTATAAATAAGACTCTCCCCCTCATAGTTTAGACACAAAAAATTCAGAGAGAAACCTTTCGGGGACATTCAAAAATTAAGAGGAGTCACCCCCTTTAGAAAAGTAATTCTCAAAGCCCTTTCGGGAAGCCATCTGCGAGAAAGGAAAATACGGGTATCGATATTCTTGACCTAGAACAAGTATTTTTTTCTAATTTTTAATTCTTCTTTCAATTTATTTTATTATTTTCTCAATTTAAATTTGTACAAGTTTTATTTATTTATTTATTTATGTATTGTCGTCCGATGATCTGATGAAAACGTCGAGGTGGGTTTTTCGTACTTAAACTTAACCCCCGATCGTTAGGTGAAGGACGTTTTCATTATTTATTTTATTTTGTTTCGTTTTGTTTACAAATTCATAAACACAAAAAAATAAAGTCGTCCAATGATCCGATGAAAACGTCGGGGTGAGTTTCTCGTGCTTAAACCTAACCCCCGATCGTTAGGTGAAGGATGTTTTCGTTGTTTATTTTTCTATATTTTCTTTATTTTTATTCTTGTTATCAAAACCCTAAAAAATCAAAAAATCAAAAATAAAATAAAAATAATAATAATAAAATCTTTTATTTGCAAAAATTAATCCGTACGAACCTTAAAGTGAATTCGACGATTCGATAAATCGTGGGAGAGTTTTCTATGGCCTCTTTTTCATTCCCCGACCCGAGTGGAATTTAGAAACGAACGGTTTTAAAAAATCTCTTCCCTCGATAAAATTTTCGTGGGATTTTGTTTAGGTTTCAGAAAGATTAATTTCGCCTAAATTGTTTCTGCGAAACCTCCCTTAATTATCATATTCATAGAATTTGAGGGAAATTCAAAATCGAGACTTCCTTAAATTAATCGGGCAAACTTAAAATATATTTTTTTTTCATCCATCTAGCATATTTACTCGTTGCACTATTTAGACATGTTTAGTACACTTTCACACACTTTTGATTTATTAAATTAAATCATTTTTTTATTTATTTAGTCATTTAAAAAAAATTAAATAAATAAATAAATAAAAATGTAGATGTAGTTTTGCATTCATATTTTCAAATCTCATTTATCTATTTTTAGTTTGCCTATTTAAATTAAAGAAGTCCCTCGGAAAACATACATAAAAACCCCCCCAGGGAACATCCTTATCGAATCTTTAATATTTGATAAAAGGTTATATAGGGGGAACATTCCCAAAAATCCAAAAACTTATCTCACCTTATTTGTGAAAAATACCAAAAAATATTTTATAAGATGGGAATGATTTCAAAATAAAATAAAACATTCGGACTAAACTAATTAGACTTAATTGACCATAAGGTACCATTTTTGAACGGGCATTTTGGGGTGCCTAACACCTTCCCCGAGTGTAACCGACCCTCGAGCCTTTAAGTGAATCTTTGGTTTGACTGTGTTTTTTAGGGTCAATTTTAATTTAGACCTTTTAAATTGTTTTTTAAAAATTTGGTGACCTAACACACCATTTAATCCCAATGCTAAGTGGTGACTCCTTATTTTTTTTTTAAAAAAACAGCCGAAGTATATTTTTTGAGAAAACCGACGCTTTAAAAACCCCTCTCTCCTTAAGCTTATATTTTGTTATTTGATATTCCTTTCCTCTTTGGAAAATCAGGGCGCATCAATATCTAATGGTCGAAATTGAATGATACAAGAGACATTTTCAACCTTTGATTAAATCTAAAGGCTGAAATGTTATAAATATTTTTGACCGTCGGATTAATTTTGATCAACGGTTGAGATTGAATATTAAAAATCATATTAATTTTTTATATAATTAATTTAGAATCGAATTTACCCAAATCTCGCATATCTCTAACTAACCATTGAACCAATGATCTAATCCTCTCCCACTAGCTACGCTCTGCTCCTTCCCCAATCTCGGTTCACTTTCTCACTCTCTATCATTCTT
The DNA here is from genome assembly GCA_016647705.1 of Eucommia ulmoides. Classification (NCBI taxonomy): domain Eukaryota; kingdom Viridiplantae; phylum Streptophyta; class Magnoliopsida; order Garryales; family Eucommiaceae; genus Eucommia; species Eucommia ulmoides. The sequence goes on from JAENRU010000242.1 coordinate 38,941, forward strand.
CATTATCTTCAATCTTTTTTTCTCTCTCTCTCTGCAATCATTATTTATGGTTCCTTCCCCATCTCCCTTCCCTACCCTGCATCGCTCTCGACGACTCCCCTCTCACCGCCATAGATCGACGCCTGGTAGCAGAATATTATGTCGCTACTTTCACTGCAAGTGTACATAGGGGTTGTCGTATCCGCAGGGATTGGATTAGATCGTTGCTAAGTACCGCGATTGTCATAACGTAATTTTATCTAGGCGACTTAAATGTAGTTTTCGTTAATAAAATATACTAAACTAAATTAATTACTATAGTACTAATATGACGTTTAAGGGATTATATTGCCTACCTCTTCCGAGTGTAAAGTAAACGAATATGTGACTTCGCGTCAATGCCGAAGTCACCCTCTTGCATCTATACGACACTTGGTCACATGAATCTCGCCCTAACCTCATGAATTGCATACTTTCTAATGCTCTCCCGAGTCATTAGATCATCACGTTGTGTTTAAACCCTAGTCCGAATCTGGGGTTACCTCTCCCGAGTATCAAACCCCGTATTCTCAAACCAACCACAATACCATAACAAGCATATAATGATTGTAATAAAACGATAAACATAATCGGATAAAGATAAACAACCGATAACAAAACAAAAATCAAACAAACAACGTTTTTATAAACAAATCGCTCCCTAGACAATATATGTTTAGCTATACATGGCCATAACCAAATATACAACAACAAATAAGCTAAACATGATCATATACCAAAAAGAGTTCAAGAAATAAATAGAGAAACAAAGGATAAAAGTTGTTATCTGAAGAGTGGACGGATTCACGTTCACTAAAACCGCTCCGATCTTGTTCTCTCTTCTTGGAATTGTGTTATCTCCCCTTGGTATAGTCTTGGAGCTCTTGAGAAAAACCCAAAAACATCTTCGAAGTGTTGGGAAGAAGGGCAATACTTAAGGGATCCAAAATATCTAAAAATATCCCAAAATATCTAAAAGATCTGGTGTCGGACCGCTGTGACAGTGGGAAGTTAGTAGGGTCACTGATGGAAGACCGCTGCAGCGGTGGTCAAGCAGAAACATTCTTCTTGATCTTGTTGTTTGACCGCTGCAATGGTGGAGTTGTAAATGCAAGATGACCTTTTTGCTCATTTTTCTACCTTTCTTCCACTGATGTTCAACCGAATTGCACGATTATAAACCGTTTTCGTCCCTTTTCGTCCCAAACACCTGATTTATAACAAAACAAATAAAAATGTATTAAAACACTATAATAATACTCAAAAACTACCAAAATCGATTTGCGAGACTATCTCGCCTCTGAGTAAAATCGGTGGTGATGCTCTAATTTATTTAAAACCTTGGGTTGCCTCCTAAGAAGCGCTTGGTTTATTGTCCTTGGCCTGACACAGAGAAGTGCTCATCAAAGAGCGGTTTCCGCCCATAGTAAGTGTCATACAACACCACATATGGGTCTTAATTCAGAACGCCCTCAAGCTTGGCGAAATGTGGCATTGCTTGGATCGAACTCTCAACAAGACTCGTCTCTGTCTTATGTGCTCGGTTGGCCTAAATGAACATTGCAAAAGGCGATGGAGGATAATTAAGCCACATTGGATCCTCATAGATATGATTGTCTTGAATCGGTGGCGAAATCAATAGTTGGATCTTAAATGGTGAAGAATCACAATCGTCAATCCATGCTTGGGTTTTCATATCATTCGAATCATCGTCATAGCATGAACCCAAGTTCCTCCCGCTCGTATTCGGTTTCTCACGGTGGCTTTCACATTCAGATGTGACATATGCGTTTCTCAATGCCACAATTTCTAACTCAACCACAATGAAGCAAATAAGCTGACTGATTTGAATCTCAAGAGACTTTACGGTCTCATCAATTTCAGCGCACGTTGTCTCAATATTGTCAAGACGAACCTCATGCTCTTTGAGATGGTCATTCATCTCCCTCTAGAAAGCCTGAGTCTCCCCCATAAATTCAGTGAACATTTCCTCTAGGATGGGGGAAGACTCCTTCTGTTAGTCCGAGGTGTCAATCCATAGCGCCAAAATGGTGGAACTATCCCTCAAGCATTGGTAGCTTGTTGAATAATTCCAATAGTGAAAATCAAACTTCGCCATGTCTTCCAATGACTAATAGGCTTTATCCGCGGTTAGTTGGTTGAAAGAGGTGGTATCGTTTCCTCTTTCCACCCATGTTCTTGTTGCGGATAATAACCCATCAAGGAAGTTCAGTAATTGACACTCTCTCGAGAAACGATGATTGGGGAACCGGAATAACAACTCCTTATATCTATCCCAAGCACAATAAAACAGTTTGGAATATTGTTGAAATAAATGCAATAACACTTGTTGATCTAACATCTTCAAGTACTTTTGCAAATAAAAACCAAACTATAAACAAAAATTATAAACAAAATAAATTCCTAAATTAAAATCAAGTTACTTATTCACAATATCAACAACAATCTAAAAACCAATCCTCAGCAATGGTGTCAAAAACTTGGTAGCGAAATATTATGTCGCTATTTTCGCCACAAGTGTACGGGTCAAGTTATAGTAGAGTAGGAAGAGTAGGGGTTGTTGTATCCACAGGGATTGGATTAGATCGTCGCTAAGTATAGCGATTGTCCGGACTTAACTTTATCTAGGCGACTCAAATGTAGTTTTTGTTAATAAAATGTACTAAACTAAATTAATTACTATAATACTAATATGATGTTTAAGAGATTATATTGCCTAAAGATTAACTTTGTTCACTTAAACGTGTTCGTTTTAATCTAGTTTACATTAACTTAATTCAAATCTATCCGACAATCTAGGTATCGAAAACTCACTCACTACCTCTCTCGAGTGTAAAGAGAATAAATATGCGACTTTGCGTCAACGCCGAAGTCTCCCTCTAGCATCTATACGACACTTAGTCACATGAGTCTCGCCCCAACCTCACGGATTGCATACTTTCTAATGTTTTCCCAAGTCATTAGATCGTCTCGTTGTGTTTAAACCCTAGTCCGAATCCGGGGTTACCTCTCCCGAGTGTCAAACCCTATATTCTCAAACCAACCACAATACCATAACAAGCATATAATGATTATAATAAATGGTAAACACAATCGGATAAAGACAAACAACCGATAAAGAAACAAAGATCAAACAAACAACGTTTTTATAAATAAATCGCTCTCTAGACAATATATGTTTAGCTATACATGGCCATAACCAAATATATAACAACAAATAAGCTAAACATAATCAAATACCAAAAAGGGTTCAAGAAATAAAGAGAGAAATAAAGGAGAAAAGTCGTTATCTGAAGATTGGACGGATCCACGTTCACTAAAATCGCTCCGATCTTGTTCCCTCTTCTTGGAATTGTGTTCTCCCCCCTTGGTATAGTCTTGGAGCTCTCAAGAACACCCAAAAAATGTCCTCCAAGTATTGGGAAGAAGGGTAATACTTAAGGGTATGTTTGGTTGGAAGGATGGAAAAAGGAAAGGAAAAAGAAAATGAGAAGATACTATTTTATTCAATTGTGAAAGAAAAATTATTTTTCCTAGGGTTGTTTGGTTGGGAAAGAAAATGAAAGGAGGAAAAATAATTCACTTTAATGTAATTTACTATTTTGCCCTCATATATTCCAAAAATTAATTAAAAAATCTATTATTAAGGGTATAATTGTAATTTGGATACCTTTAACTATTTTCTTTCCATTTTTCTCCGAAATTTGTTAAGAAAAAAATTTGTCTTGAAAAGTATGTTTTATCTATTCTATTTTCTTTTCTCTTCATTTTCCATCCAACCAAATATGATTTTTTTTTCCCATTTAATTTTCCTTTCAATTTTCTTTTTAATTCATTTTCTATCCAACCAAACACACTCTAAGGGATCCAAAATATCTAAAAATATCTAAAAGATCTGGTGTCGGACTGCTGCAGTGGTAGGAAGTCAATAAGGTCATTGACAGATGACCACTGCAGCGGTGAGGTTCACCACTGCAGTGGTGGTCAAACAGAAACATTCTACTTGATCCTATTGTTTAACCGCTGCAGCGGTGAAGCTACAGATACAGGATGACCTTTTTACTCATTTTTCCACCGTTCTTCTACCGACATTCCACCGAATTGCACGATTATAGACCGTTTTCGTTCTTTTTCATCCCAAACACCTGATTTATAATGAAACAAATAAAAACGTATTAAAACATATTAAAACACTATAATAATACTTGAAAACTACCAAAATCGGTTTGGAAATATATAGATAAATTACACCTATCAACGCCCCTCCTCCACAATGTGACACTGCAACCATCCGTGGCCATCGCGCCTCACACGTCGCAGTGCCACCATCTACTGCCGTCGATCTCGCGTGATTATATTATCCATCACCGTTCCATTGCCATTGAAATCACGTTCCATTGCCATCGTCGAAAATCGGCTTCTGTCTCCATCGAATTGATGTTGCATGCAAATTAGATCAGATCCAATCTTCTTTGGTGACCTGTGACTCCATCGATAACTCCACCGCCATAGATTTGAAAAAGCTTTGCCTTATCTCTCACACTCATCTCTTTTGAAACGCTCCTCATCCGCTTCTAGTCCAGATCTAGATCAATAATCATTCCAAATCAAGAACCATTGTTTTAGAGTTTTAGAGGATCGATCAATGCAGAGGTACTAAGATGAGATGTGATCGAGCGACTTCCGACTTATGACAGGTAATCAAAATAATTTCTTCAATCACTTAATCAAGAGATGAAATATATTAGATCAATATACATATTCTTAATATCATATTAGTTTGTTTGATTACGAGAAGTGGAGGATCCAAATCAAGACGCGGTGAGATTGTTGTTTAGTCCAACCCTAGCCCCGGTGAGATTGTTGTTCTTTGCATCTGCTAGATTTGACTTTTATTCTTACATACATCGTTTATTTCTCTATTTTCTTTTTTCGTTCACAAATTACATTGATAATTTTGATTAGAACATTTATTTTTTAGATTTACCTATGTCGTTCATTGCACTATTTTCCTTTTTCATTCACAGATCTATTTTCCTCTTCATTGTTGCTCTCTCAGCTACGTTTTCCTTTCACAAGGTTCAATGTATTGCATTCTAATCTTCGACAACACAATCATTGCATATTCTATATATTTCAGCTTCATATTTGCATTCAGATTCAAGCTTTGTTGGATTTTCATGTTAGATTCAGTTTTACATTTCGTTGCTCGGAAATTTGGTTTCATTCTTCATTCGTTTCAAATTTGACTGGATGCAAAGAAATAACTTACAATAACGAGGCTATTTGATAGGTTGTATTCCTGAAAATTTAGGAGATTTGATGATTGATTTTAGGTAAGAAACTATATTTGTTTTTAATTTTTGTCTCAATTTTTTTCAATTACAATCTGGAATTGTATGAGAAATATGAGAATATAATTAAAAATAAGAAAATAAATTTGTTGTGTTTCCAGAAAATTTACTTGAAAATTATGTTATTTGAAAATAAAAGTGTTTGTGTTCTTTACAGATTTTAGCACGAAATAGGTAAGGTATGGAATAAAATTGATTATCTTTTATACCCGTTTTCTGTTTTTATAGTTCATTAGTTGAACTTATTCAGCCATCGGTACTTTTTTTTTTTTTTTTTAGTTCTTTAGATGGCATTTGCTTGGAACACAAGTACAAATGTGGGAATAATTTTTTTTGGAAATCGCCATTTACCCCTTTGTGGTCAGATATTTGTTGCACTTACCCCCCCTAATATTTTCATTCCTTGATATTTGTTCAAACAACCAGTGATCAAAACATAAACATTTTTTTTTCTATACTTCTGTTTTAATTCTCATATTTTTGGAAAGAGAAACCAAAAACTCGAAACAGAAACACTAAAAAAATAGGGCCTTTGTTAGTGTTTTTGTAATTTGTTTTAAATCCATACTCAAATTAGTGTTTTTAGAAATAAGTCCGCGTAATTGTTTATTTAGCGTTTTTCTTCCCTTATTTCTGTTCGTTTAGTGTTTTTGTTTCCATATTTCAAATTTTTAGAGAAAATTATTGTGAACATAACATAAAAAAAAATGTCCTCATATTTTTGTTATGTTTCAGTTTATTTTTGTCTTTGTTTCAGTTTTCTCATTTTTAGGATAAGAAATAGAAAATTTTGAGCCAAAACACTAAACAAAAGCGACTATTGCCCATTTATGAATTGCAATTTTTATGATTTTTGCAATATTGCATTCATCACAGATTCAGAATCAAGTGCAAAACATAGTATTGAAGTAATAAGGTTCGAATTGGTGGTAAATATTTTTTTTCTCCCTTTGTGGTAAGATTTTGAGTTGGTGATTGTTTTGTTGCATGTGTAAAATGTAGTATTGAAGTAATAAGGTTTGAATTGGTGGTAAGTATTTTTTTTTCACTTTAATTTTGCTTCATGGTGCTTAAATCATGTTATTATTTAATAGTTTCATATTGCTGTCATTGAGTATTTATAATATACATTATTAGTCGATGATGTTAAATTGTTTATTATTATTATTAATGTTCAAATAAAATAAGTGCAAAATATTGTATAAATAGAGTAGATTGTGTTAAAAAAAATCGAAGATATAATTATTATTATAACCATAAGTTGTATCTTATGAGTTATGTTTTAGAGTTATTCGAGATATTTTCAGTTCACATCTAAATTTATTTATTTATTTTTTATTATTATTATTATTATTATTATTATTATTATTATTATTATCATTATTATTATTATTATTATTATTATAACTTTTTTAGGGTGTAGATGAAGTAGAAAAGAAAATCTATTGGAAGCTATATGTAAGTATAATAGTGTTTATTTATAAAGAATGTATAATCTTTTTTTTCTTATTGGGAATTGATAATATGGGTGAAATGATACTTATTTTCTCATGATTTACAATACAATTAATTGAGTTCTCTTTTATTTTGACCATGTTTTTCACCATTACAGACATTGGATTCGTCATGCCTCTGAGGGTGTTGCAGTTGAAGCTAAATGGAATGCTAAGTTCATCGAATATAAGAAGTACAAGGTGGAAGCTGCAGTGTTGAAGTCTATCATTAATGGTGAAATATCTTTTGGTTGGGAAAAAGCTCTTTCTGTGAGTAGTTCTCACAGTATTGTGGCTGAGTTCTTAGTCCGTGATTGTGAGAATTGTAAAATAGCTGAGTTATTGGTCTTCGAAATCCGAAAAAATCATATCTCGAGTTGTTAATCAAAGATGCACTTTTTACATTGTAAACCTTTGACACTGTTTGGTAATTTTTTTTTAAATATTATTTTGCTTTTAAGCAAAAAGTGTGTTAATTTTAAAAGTAGTGTTTATTTTGCGTAAAACCTCTTCACCCAATCTCTTTAAATCATCTATGATTTTTTTTAAAAAAATAATAATTAAGAGATGAATCTATACGGAGAATAATAAGATATTATTTCTACATTATTGAACACACTTTTGATATGTTGCTTTTGTTTTTTAAAGTAAAGGTAGTGTTATATACAACATTTTAGAAGTTCATTGACTTTCACTTCCTTAGGAGAGCCCAGCCGATGCCACCCGAAACCTCTTCCAACAATGCCTAAATGCCTTCGCTAAAGTCGTTCCGGCCTCCTTGGTGGTAGTATCGATCTTACATCCTCCAACATGACCCTTAAAACATTCGGCCACTTTTGAAAGACTACTCTCAAAGAACGTAATGTACGTTTTGGTGTTCGGGAACACGGAATGGGATCGATCTGCAATGGGATCGTCCTCCACAGCTCGACCCTCATCCCTTACTGCGCTATCTTCTTCGTCTTCACCGACTACATGAGAGCCACCATGACAATCTCTGCCTTGTTCAAAGCTAGTGTTATCTACGTCATGACCCATGTTTCCATTAGTCTCGGCGAAGACGAACGCACCCATCAACCGATCGAACACCTGGAGAGTTTTCATTCCATGCTGAATATCTTGATGCTCTAGTCGGCAAACGACAATGAGAATGTCGGAGCTTAGAAAGTTTCTACTGAGAATCGGGAGAGACTGTCTGTCCTCGCCCTTTCTCGGCAAAAGTTGTTGCATCTTGCTAGAACTTCTATTGAAGTAGTTGAGAAAGGCGGATATAATTATAAAGTCTTTGTCGAGAATCGGGAGAGACCGTCCGTCCTAGCCCTTTCCTAGCAAAAGTTGTTGCGTCTTGCTAGAACTTCTATTGAAGGAGTTGAGAAAGGCGGATAGTATCCAACAAATTTTCCGGCAACAAACCCGATGATATATTGATTAGGACGGGTTTAGAATTGGAGATTGCGGCAAAAACCGAGGATGAATTGATAATTTGACGATGTTATAGAAATAAAGGGAATTATATCAACTTTTTTTTTGCTAAATTATGTTATTTTTTGTAATTCAAAAATTAGAACCTGTGCCTTCAGGCACGGGTTATACTCTAGTATACACACACACACACACACACACACACACAAGGGTATAACCCGTACTTGAAGGTACCGATTTTAATTTTTTTATTATAAAAAATAACATAATTTAACCAATTTTTTTTTTTTTGACATAATTCCATTTATTTTTGGATTTTTTTTATCTTAGCCCCAGATATAGATTCTAAATAACAATGGGCCCCAGTAATTTAATCCCAACTAAAGTCAACACCTTTTGTTTTTTTAATTTTATGGGAGGCCCTTGTTTTCTTACACGCGCTCTAGGAAGGAGTGGCCATGTCTCTTGCACAAGTTTGTGGGTTTTCAAGAGTTACCAGATAGTGGCTTCGATCAATTAACGAATTCATCGTTGGTAATACATCGTGATGGTTCACAATTCACGTCTGCGGTGCCATGCCGAATTTATCTGTGCCAAAAAAAAAACCCAATTTAAGGTAATGCTCTGTTTTTGTGGTTTAACAACGATTACATTTGATTCAAGGTAATGCTCTGTTTTTTTTTTTGCTTTATCTGTTCAATTTTCATCTGATTCAAGGAAACAAATAACAAATATGTTTAATCAATCAACAATTTTTTTTTTTTGTTTTTTTGCATTTTCTGTTCAATTTCTGTTCAATCGGATTTCGAGTACAACAGTTGTTTGATTTATAAAGTTCATGCCTTTTGTCTCCATTTTTTCAATTGATGTTGCATGTTTATACCTCTTATATATATATATATATATATATATATATATGTATGTGTACGGGTATGTTCTATCTGTTTTTCTTTTATCTATATATGTGGACTGTGAGTTTGACAGTGAGTTTGTCTAGATATAATTGGCAGTAAGTTTGTATTACTTGATATGGAGTTAAAATATGTTTACTGTCATTAATAGCTTGATCTATTTTTAGTGCAAATGCTAGTGAATTTGTATTACTAGTTATGTTGTCACACCCCATCCCGGACACCCGTCATGTGGGGCCGGCGTGACGTAGACAAAACACCGCCTAACTGACTAGCCAACCTCAATACGTCAATAACAAAATTGTAAATCTATACAACACATATAATAGTCCCATCTGATAGGGATACACTATCCCGAATATAAATACAATCAAACAAATCCTCTGAACCTCACTTAGATTTCATTTATGATATCTCATCTCCAAAATTTTCCTAAAATGACTCCTTTGCGTGACCCGCATAACTCTATCTAGCGCCAGTAGGGGACTGACCGACTCCTAGCTATTTTATCTGCGAGTATACTGCCTTCTTGGTAAAAATATTTTTAAAATAATAATTCATTCCACAACATCTAAATGGATCAAGCGGGAGTATAGAAACAGCACGTAACTAGTAAAATTCTTCATAATATAAGCAGTGAAAATAAAGCAATAAATATAAGTTCCATTCCAACCTATCTAGTACAATAATACCAATCACTATAATAAATAATAAATCACCCAATATAAGTAAAACATCACATCTCAAACACACATCTCAAACCACCACTCCACCACAACACACACTGACTAGCCATAGTGATCATTTTAACCTCATGATCGGGAGTTTGTAACGGTACCATACCATCCGTAGGATATGCCTTCCTACGAACACCCATCACTCCGCCGAAGCGGATAATCACTGCGCAGTATAAACGTCTAACATCACTCTGTCGAAGCAGATAAACATCACTCCGCCAAAGCGAATAACATCACTTCGCCGAAGCGGATAATCTCACTCTACCGAAACAGATAAATATTATGGCATCGTCAAATTAAATGCAGCATCATCGAATCACAACTCAGTAAATATCGTCTACTCAACATCGTCAAATCACCACGTCTATCTCTTTTCCTCAAAATCAACTTTTAAATCCAAAAATCATATTACGCACTTTCTTTTAAAGAAAATGTCTGATTTTATCAAAACCACTTTTCTACCCTTTATTTTTAGAAAACCAAGCATTTTTAGAAAAAAACCCAGATATTTTCTATTCTCTTTTAAAAACACCGTCTGATTTCACCAAATCCAACAAAAAATCATTTTCAACTTCATTTCGAAAACCATTGAAATCTTCCGAAAATCCAGTTTACCAACTCACCCAAATTCTGCTTGATCCATATCATTTATAAATTCATACATTTTATGTAAACACATATTTCATCATATATATACCTAGAAAAATAGTTTGGCAAGAAGACAGTACACTCACCTCGTTATCCTCTCTCCAAAACCTTCACTGACCACACTCTATCGGGACACTGGTGCCTGTGAACCTAATAGTGACATAGCCTAAATTAATATCTTATCTAAAACATTTGAATCATGCAATGCAGACCCTATATTCCGAATCATTACTATTTTATGTACCACGTAATTAAAATTAATTAATCGTTAGGAAATTGTTACGATTTTAGGATTTGTAACGCTAAATAAAATTTAATTTAACAAAAATTAATAATCGATTGAAATTTCACTTGTTTCCGAATCGTTTGGCGACCACAAGATGGGTTTTTGATTTTCAGTGGGGTGGTTTGTGTATTTCCCTTTTCTTTTTCTTTTTCCCTTCTTCTCATTTTTTTTTTTTTTTTCTTTTTCTGTTCAGTTCCCAGCCGTCCCTCTCTCTCCTCTGTTTCTTCTTCTGATGTGGGTTCCCGTCGGTACCTCTTCACCGTCGATCAACTCACCTTCACTAATCACACCCTTCCACCGCCGACCAAACGACACCCCACACCCTCGCCAGCCAAACTGACGACATACACATCTATACCATTGACGGCCGACACACACACACACATACACACACAGAGAAGTGACACATGCACACACGGGCGGCGACGACACTAATCACCGATAACCATCAACGACAAACAAAACACACACACGATCGCCGTTATCCGAACACCCACACACACACAAACAAACACAGCACACGTACACACAATCTCAGAACACGCACATGCACACGACTACCTAAACACACTCACCGAACGACGGTGACGATCCCATACCATCGACGATGAATCGAACTCACACACACACCCTTGTAACTAAAAACACACTACTCTCCGGAGAACCCACAATCGTCGGCTGATCAGAACAGAATCCCCTCCTACCGGCAATCATGAACGCTCGACAACGCCCTTTCGATCCTCCCTCTCTCTCTCTAGATTTTTCTAAAATTTCTTCAAATTTCCTCCTTTTAAGATTTTCCTTCATGATGTTCGTGTATGGGTATTTATATGCATGAAATAAGTGGATGAATATTTGATCTAATCTTGCCACGTCGCCGGTCTCTCTTTTCTCTCTATTTTGGTTCACCGTTTGGCCGGCAAACACACACACACAATTGCATATGTTATATATGTGTTTAAAAAAATCTTTTATTTTATTACTCTTGTCTCCCCCTAACTTCTTTACATCCTTATTTTAGTCCAATGTACCATTTACAAATTTTTTAAATCGCAATTTGAACCCTTTAAAATTTTTAGTTTAGAATTTAAGTGACAATTTGAATCCCACAAAGTTTAGAATAAATGTTTCTAAATTTTCAATTGACCCAAAACTTTTAATTAGGTTTTCAATCAACTCAATTTTTACCCCAAAATTTCTAAATACTCTAAAATGAAAATAAAATTACATACGTGGGAAATCGAGGTCTTACATATGTAGTACTAAGATATTTACTGTTTGTAATATGTTGGCAGTGATGTTTCGAGTGAAGCAATTTTTTGAAACTCTCCTATAAATTCAATTGAAAATAAATTATTTTTACTGTACAATGAGTTAATAACTTACTGATTCTTTGAATTTTATAGATTATGGACAATTTCTTTGGCTTTTTGTTAGTCTATAAGCACATGGGAGTTACACACATATTCAACATTGATTATGAATTAGATTTGGCTAGTTTGAAGGAACATATTCGTTCAAAGTATGATGGTTTGCAATTTGGTATGTTTGATCTATCATATTCTATTCCAAATCATGAGGATTTCCATTTGGGAGATGAAGAGTCATTTGATTGCCTTCGGAAAATTGCCAAGTGCATGAATTTGGGATGTGTAGATTTGAATATAAAGTTGCATAAATTTGGGCAAAGTTGTGGATCGGTAGTTGATCAATCTAATACTCTGTCAAATAATGTTTCCATTAATGATAGCCAAGATGATTATTTATTGACATTTTGTCCAGTAAATTTTGAGTCTACTCAATCTTCGGAGTGGAAGAATCTTATTTATAAAAAAGGGCAAGTGTTCAAAGGAGGTGTAAAAGAATTTAGAGAATCACTTGTGAAATACTCAATTGAAGTAGGATTCAGGTTCAACTATATTAAGAATGAACCTACTAGAGTAGTTGCTTGTTGTGCTTTTAAGTTAGAACGTGGATGCCAATGGTATGTTCGTGCTACTGTAGACCACATGAACAATTTTTTTTTATATATTAAAGATATTTGTAATGTTCATACATGTGGCTCTGCATGTCATACGCAGAGAAATGAAAGGATGACTTGCAAAGTTGTTGCAGATTGCATTAAATAGTCGTTGAAAGCTCAACGGTTGAAGCGCGCTATTGATGTTAAGAATGGGTTTAAAACGAATTATGGTTTTGATATAAGCTATCATCATGCATGGGGAGGAGTAGAGAAGGCAAGGGAAGATGTTTTTGGTGATCATCGTGTTGGTTATGATGAATTGAGGTGGTATAAGCAAATGTTGCTAGAAACAAATCCGGGTAGTAGGTTAGTATTGGAGTGTGACAATGAAACAAAATGTTTCTCTCGCGTTTTTGTTGCATTTGCTGCATCGATTTCTGGATTTAAATATGTTAGACCAATGTTGTTTTTAGATGGAATTTTTTTGAAGGGCAAATATAAAGGCATATTGCTTGGTGCAACCGGAAAAGATGGAAATAAAGGTATATTCTTTATTTGTTTGCATATGAAGATTACATTATATTTCTCATTATTTGAAATTTATGCTTATATTGTTTTTTCTATTATGATTGTCTTTACATAAATACAGTAAACTTTCTTATTCATATTTGTTGGACTTTTATTTGTTGTTATTATTTTTGTTCTGGTCATTATTATTATTATTATTATTATTATTATTATTATTATTATTATTATTTAGGAATGTTTCCATTAGCTTTTGGAATTGTGGATTCGGAAAATGAAGACAATTGGGAATGGTTTTTGCGTTAGTTATCAATTATATTAGATCCTAGTCGTGTATTGACTTTTGTATCAGATCAACATCCGGGATTAATCAAAGCTGTAAGTATTTTATTTCTTGATTCATACCATTCATTTTGTTTGCATCATTTATTAATGAATCTTAGGGAAAAATTGGGTGGTCGATCACCAATTGTGAATGATAGATTGATTGGTTTGTTTCGTGATTGTTGTCATGCTCCTACAGCCGCTATTTTTTATTTGTTGTTTGAAAATTTTAAGGAAGAGGCTAGTGAAATTGTGGTTGATTGGATAAATGAAATTCCTAAAGATCGATGGGCTAATGCCTTTTTTTTTTAAAAAAACGATATGGAGAGTTGACATCCAATTTAGCCGAAACGTTTAATGGTTGGATCAATGAAGGTAGACATTTACCAATTCATAAAGCAATACATAGAATTCGTGTTGATCTTATGGAGCAAAGATCTTTGAGACGTAACAAGGTAAGGGAATTGAATAATGTATTGTGCCCATTTTATGAGGAACAAATGATTAATAATTTGGATCTATGTAAGACATGGTTTGTTAGTGAATCTGGACATGATAAATTTGAGGTACACTCCAATCCGTTTGTATTAGTTGATCTTGGTAATTTAACATGTTCTTGTTTTAGATGGAAAATTAATGGTTTCCCTCGCACTCATGCGTGTGCGACTATATCGAGTTCAAATCAAGGAGAGTTTCATTAGCAGATGAAGAAATTGAGATTTTGCCTCCAATGGTAAAGCGACCACGTGGACGTCCAAGGAAAAGCAAGTTACCAAGTAAAAATGAAGTGATAAATAAGAAGAAGATTAAGTGTAGTCACTGCAGTGGAATTGGTCATAATAGGAAGACTTGTAAAAAGCCAATTTGATTTTAGTTGGCATATATTTTGTATATTTTATTTTTCATTACTTTGTATTAAATTCGTTGTATTAATTTGTGTAATCGTTTATAGTTTTATATTGTTTGTTAATGTTATTATGATTTTGCAATTAAATATTAATCCATTCATTCTTAAAAGCAATTATGATATATATTTATCTAATAAAATATTGTGTCATGAAAGATGTTAATCAGTTTGAGAAATTGTCAGGCAGTAAATTGTTTTAGAACTTGTTGCAGTAAATATTTTAGAACTTGCTGCAGTAAATTTTTTTATTGAACTTATTGTCTTATTTAGTGGGTTGAAAAATTGCTTTCTTCCTGATTTGATGGAGTGCATTTTGTAAAATGTATTCTGCTTTCAATATGTCTAAAAAAATGGGTGTTACCAAAAGAAGAACATATATTGTAATCTATTAGGAAGTAGATAAAGCATAAGGGAGTTACAAATTTCACCTATATTCAACATCTTTCAAAAGTTGGCTTTCATATAATACAATAGTATGAATGATGAAATGTCACCATAGAATTTTAATTAACAAAAGATAATGATAGAATGCTAATCAATCACCAGTTTATCAAACACAAATTTAGGAAACAACCTAAATTCAGTGTACAAAATTACTCATTTCTGATTTTAACAAACAAAAGGCTCTTTTTATTATGATCAATTGAATTCTCATATTTGGATTTGTATTCTAAATTTTTTACTCATATCTAATATTGCTCATGAACACAAATACCTCCAAATTAAAACTCTTGACAAATTGGCATTGGAATATAGTGACTAAAGAAATAAGATTGTATTTGGACTAACGAAATCCCTTTTACCTAAACACAACTTAATAGTAGACATCTGCCTATTATAAATCCATAGCTTTGAATCCAACTGTTTAACAGAAATACTATCAACACAATTTACATATTTTTATGTACATTAGAATTGTGTTTTTTTTTTTCTTCCATAGAATGTCTTACAATCTACATCTGATTTCTCTCTTCCCAAGATATAAGACATTTTTCGCGTTGATCATGTCTGATTTCTTGGTAGTCTGTCCTCGATCAGGCCTGCAATTGTTTAACTTGATAAATCAATGATCATTTGTATTGACAAGCGTAAAATTATAGCACAACAAATTTTAGAGAAAAACTTACTGTCTTATTCTTTTGGAAAATTTTGATTTTTGTTGAAGACAGTTAATTTTTGGCAGGTCATTTCATTTTTCATGGGCATAACATATAAACCATGTTTTCAATAGATTTTTCTCTAAACAGTTAGCCAATGCAGTGACTAACTGTTCTATTGATGACCAACAGATGATCAATTTGTGAAAGAGAGTGTTCAATTACAATCTAGCAAGTAAAATATATGGATTTTACATTCATGTAAAAACAATATGTTTTGAGGTTATCACTTAATAAATAGATGGGTTTGCAAGTTAGAAATTAAGAAGTATTGGTTTTTTTTTTTTAAAATAACAAATAAAAATAAAAAAACTTACTGGACAGCTACTATGCATGTTGTTCAATATGTCATGAATGAGTTGACATCTCTCTTGTATTGCAATCTTTCTGCCATCTGAACATGCAATATTTTTTTGCTTTCCAAGGCAATATTGCCGCATTATATATGTCACAATAGGTCCACAATCTGGCCTGAAACATAACAAAAGTTTTAATTAATGAAAATATGATAAATGAATGAACAAATCAAATCATTCTTTGCTTATTACTCACATGGTATCAGATTGGATTGGGTTGTTTCTCATGGCTTCAAGTTTTGGTTCTATATCTTTCATTATGAAATGTGGTGTGGTCACATTCCGTTTGAAGTAATCCATGATATATGATTTCTTTAATTGTAATTATAATTATAGTTAGTAAGCCAAAAATAATGGTATAAAGAAAAAATTGGAATATAAAATACAAGGATAAGTATATTACCATCAATTTTGCATCTTTCATATATGGATCATGAGTAGACTGAGATTGCAAGGAATTGAAATGTTTCAAAAACCTAATTCTGTCTTGAAAACCAATAAACTCCAATGACATGGCAGATTTTTCCTACCAGGAGTGTTGATTGGGAATAAAATAAAAGGACAACATTTAGAAAGTCCATCTTCTAATTTTTTGTCCAGCTACTCTTTGATCATTGCTTTTCTTTTCTCCTTCACTATTGTCTGTTTAATTGCATACAATAAAAAATTAGTTTGCATCTAGTTGATATTATATGATGTTTGGTGGTTATTTATTAAAGCAGTATAAAGTAGGAAAACAAATTATGCTATTAGATTTAGGAGAAATAGAAGAGTTTTTACCCAACTTAAACTTGGCATAATCATGATTTTTTTTTTTTTTTTTTTTTTTAACTTAACTTGTACTTTTTGTCCTTGTTCTCATCTTCTTTTGTTTTGATAGTTGTATCTCACTAAAACTATCAATCACCTACACCATAACACATACAAAAATTAGTTGATTGGATAATACATTTAGTAATAATGCGAAATTTACCCGACTCATTAATTGTTGGTCCTCGATGATATCAATTAAGTCGTGCAATTTGACACTGGAAAAGATGTCGCGTCTGGTCCATACATTGATGCTGTTGAATAATTTGTTAGATTTGATTGATTTAAAAAAATAAAAATAAAATCCAAGTTTAGCTAGGTTTTAAATTCTTACTCATGTTTTGCCTTCTTGTAAATGTGCCTAAGCTTCTCCCGATCATTGTCTGACATTGAATTCCCTACAACATATTTTTGTCGGTTTGGAAATGTTTTTGGCTTTTCCTTTGGCAACCTTTCTATTAAAGGAATATCATCAACATCAATAACTTCTTCTGAAATATTTGTGCGCTGTATTTTCCTTTGTGGCTAGTAGACAAAATCGCTTTTGACAACTTCTTTTTCGCTTTCAACCTCTGATTTTACGTACTAGAGATGATTCTTCTTTGGTAGGCTTTGTTATCTTGGGAGGACTAGAGACATTTTCAATCGTCTTTTCTTGTTCATCAAATGATGTTGTTTGATTTGGAAAGCCTCTTGAATCCAATTTCTCATCTCTAGGTTGAAACTTTAAGTTTGATTGATGAATTCTTTCCTTCAAAAGTTTGTTTTCTTCTTCTACCTCTCTGATCCTATTTTCCTTAGTGGACAATTCAGCTCTCAACTCATCTCTAGTAGGCATATCTTTTCTCAACTGCATGTTTTCATTGTGCAGCTGTTCATTTTGTAACTGAATTTCATCACACTTTTTCTCCACTAAAGTAATCTTGATTTTTAGATTTTTATCTCTTGGTCTCGTTCAACTAATGTGTCAGACAAAACACAGTTTTCAACTGCCAATTCATCGCTTTCGCTTAATTGTAGAAGCGCCCGTTGTCTGCTTGTTTCGAATTTCTTGGAAACCGTAGACAAATTTGCTGTTGATGGTTTACTTGGAGGACATGTTGGAGGAGTTTTTTATTTTATCTTTTCATTTCCTGTTTCGGATGGATGACATACCCCTGAACTGGTAGATGTTGTGTCCTTGGCTTGAAAATCCTTTCTACCATCAACAAATGCATTCTGGCTAATATCTTCTTGTGTTAATCCAATACTAAAAGATGGAATTTCAGAAGAATATTTTTCATTCAACCTTTTTTGACTTGAACTTGTAGGTTCTGCCACATTTGACATGCTTTGTGTCTTTAATGTACTATGTCGTCTTAAACGTGGACTTGACCTTGTGGGTGAAAATGCACTAGTGTTGCTTTCCTCTTATAAAATTGATTGACCTTTTGGGGTGTTTTCTTTCTTTGCAAATGCTTGGTTGATCTATTGACTGTGGGGCTAGGCTTTTCTTTACCAAGTATTTGTACCTCCTCAACAATGCTTGGATTTAATTCATTTTCATTGACCTACAGTTAAAATTCATTAGCTGCCAAGAAAATACTATATGCCAAGAAATATACAAACATGTCAATTAATTAACAAAATTTGTTATTTGATTTCAAACAAATTTTTTCACAGCAAACCTAAGTATGATTTTTTCACAGCAGATTTTTCTGCAGTACATATTTTAAGCAGTAAATATTATAGCAAGAAATTTACTGTCTAATCCATAGATATGATTTTTTTAAGAGCTTATCCATAGATAGCAAGAAATTTGTTGTCTCATCCATAGATAACATGTATGAATGAAATTTAACATACTAATAACAGCCCTAAAGTAACGTTTGTATTACCATCTCATATGTGATTTTTTGAGAGTTTCAGGGTTCAGTTTTCCTATTAAGGAACTAAGATTCCATTTGACAAACTAAGGCACTCCAGTTAACGAAGCATCATCCGATAACTCCTCTATTTGATCAACTTCAAGCGTCAACAAATATGTATGCTCACATACCATGTACTGACAAGTGAGATTTACTTAGAAACAAATTTAATTGTCAAACTAATAACAATATATAGATGACTTATTACTTACCAATAACGCAATTATACACCATTTTATTTGGAAAGGCTTGCTATGTTGCTTCTTGATTGAAGAAATCAGGTAGGTGTAGATAGCAGTGGCCCAAGCAAATGATTCATGGTAGATTCTCCACAAAGTGCACTAATCCCCAACTTATTGTTGTTCCGGTCGTTGCGAAGATACAGGTGACAAAAGATAAGAGACATAATATCCTTACAACGTCTTCAACATCAACTTTATCGTCACTGTTAATTATATTTTGCATTACTGACACCATTTGTGGTGATGATATGCTGTTAACATTGTTGAATCATCTAGCAATAAATGGTGATGCTGTTTTTTTACCGTAGTGGTGATCAATCTCTACTTGGCCATTTTTAACACCGAGAATTAGTGAAATTTCTAGTGGTGTTAACTGTATAGATTTACCACCAATGTCAAATTTTCCGGTAGACCTAACAAGGAGAAAATAATTAAGTTCAAAATTAAATCAATGATAAAAAAGAATCAAATGAGAATTCTATAGTTATGACTTCTAGATGTAATTAAAATTAGTTAATAAAGTAACTTACTCATTATATGACTTTAGAAATTGTAAAATTTCTATGTCACTCTTCGTGCATTGTTGAATCGTGACATTTTTATCGAGAAAAGCTTTGAAAAACAACCAAAATGGTGTTTCTTTAAGCAAATTTATATGTGCTTCTTTGAAATTTTCTCGATTGGCTTCGTAGACTTCATAAAACCTCCTTAGATTGCAGCGAAATTGTCTTCCATTCAATGATGGTTTTGATTCTTCCTGTCCTTGTTTCTCTCATTTCTTTTGTTGTTTTTCCACAAATGACTTTGATAAAGGAGGGACTCCTATATAAGGTATTTTTTTTACTTATTAGTACTATGGCAATCAACGGATAAAGGCCAAAAAAAAAAAAAAAATCACTTTCTTAATTACATTTTATATTTATGCTAAGAATTCAATATAATGATTATTTTTACCTTTTCCAAAAACCTTATTTTTTGCATCTGGTATTGATTTACGTGGGCGCACTTTTTGGTCACTGGAACTACTTGGCGTTTTGCTTCCAGACGTTGGTTAGTCCATTTGCTTTGATTCAACAAATAAAAAACAAATTCAAGTCATACATAAGTTAAACAGATAATATAAGTTCATTATTTAACAGTAAGATTTTGTTGTTGAATAATTTTAAGATTGAGATAAATTAAGTTAATTGATAATTTCTTTTAACAAATTAAGATTTGGTAATGGTTAAATATGCATTAATGCTTAGTTTATATAAAAATGAAAGTTTTGAGTTCCAAAATTAATTTGCATGTAAGATTGGTGATCAGTGTATTGGTCCATACCTTCTTATCCTGACAGTGAATATTTGTATTTCTAGATTGCTAATGCTGGACACAGACAATGTTAGAAAAACTTCTTTATAAATTGGGAAAAATTGATTTAATGTAGAGCATTACAATTACATAATATGCAAGTGTAAAACCAATGAAATAGACATACAGTAAAATTTTATTTTATACAGACGTACTTTCACAATGTTGACAGAAAAATCATTCTGGTTGACTAATTTTAGATTTATTTCATTCAATATAATGGACAAGGCGATATGAGTGCAGAATTGAATTTTTTGTGTCAATCTATAGTGATTATATGAAGTTAGCCAACATATTTAAGTGGAAGCAAATATTTATTGTAAATATTTTGTTGACACAAACTTAACAATAGTTTTTTTCATATTTGTCTTCAATTACTGTGATAGTGTAAATCCAGAGGTTAAATACTCTCCATTTTTTATGGATATTCACCATTTATACATAGATATATTAAAGTAGTGGTACATTCTAAAAACAGAGGAAGAAGCAAAATATGGTATCTATTGTTAAAAATGAGATATAAATTTACCAACTGGATATTTATTGTAAAATAAAAAAATAAAAATAGATACATAAATAGAAGCAGGAACAATTGATTTTTACTGTTGTAAATATGGATTTTTGCTGTCAAACACATTTGGATATTTACTGCATAAATGAAATTAAACCAACGACTCATAAGGTGAACAAACGGTGCTAAAATCTAACCAAAATGTAGCCAAAACTTTAATTTGAGACATTATGAAGCTAAAAATAACTGTAATTTGTTGAATCCAAAAGCAAGAATGCGAAATGCTACTGCAAACAAATATGCTAAATTACAAAAGCAACACCCAGTGACGAACAATCAACACATTCACAAGTATGTTAATGGCAACAGAAGTAGATGACTTCCCTTCTACTAAACAAAATGCAGTGAATATCCAAAAACTTCAAAAAGTATTTGAAGAAATCGGCAGTGAATATCTAATCGGTAGTGAATATCCAAAAAAACGATTGAAGAATTCGCAAATTTTGGAAAAAATAGAAATTGTTTCCAAAACCCACAAAATACAATCGGTAATAAAAAAAACCCTAATTTTGGCAATAGAGAATTAGGTTGCATGTTCCATTGGCATAAAGCAAAGAGGGTAAGATGAATAATACCTTCACAATCTTGCAACAACTTTTGATTTTGATTTTGATTTGATGAGTCAATCGTTGCTAATTATCGAAGGACTTCGTTGCATATATAATTCTTTCAACAACGGTTTGCCGAAAATTAGTGTTAGTGGAAGAAATTGGTTGAGTGTTGTGAACAGTTTAACGATGGAGAGAAGAAGAAGTCTGAAGTTACCGTTGAGTAGCTTATGTTCTGTCTTCTCCAATACATGAGTGATAGAGCGATGGTGGGCTAGTAAGTGGGCACGTAAGTAACTGACCACTGCTTTAATTTTTTTTTTTTTATAAAAATGACAGCATCTTATATAGAGTGGGGCTACCATGAAATTGTAAAAGTCTATGGGCTTCAACTTACTTTCTGTTGGGCTTTTGGGGCCCATGTTTGGTTCCCCTTTATTTTTATGACATTCCCAAATTACTAACTTCTGTTTTTGTAATGAACACGACAAAAACAAACATAAACAATAAAAATTTTAAAATATTTTGACATAATACTCTCTCTAATGTTCGAAAATTATTTTCAAATGAACACAACGCATAATTAATGTACAAAAAATTTGGACATAATCCCCTTTATTTATATAACATTGCAAATTCTCTCACTCCTATTTTGTAAAACCTAACAACACGACATTAACAAACACGGAAAATAACAATCAGACACAATAATAACTAACACAATCATATGATGAATAATTATTTTCTAATGAATAATAATATCATAGCCTACAATAGGAACTTCTTCATCATCTACGACATTGACAACATTAATGATCAAAGACAATTTTGTATTGTCGACAACATCAACAATACAAAATTTAAAACATAACAACCAAAACAAACAAAAGACCACTTGAATCCCAATAATCAAATGAAAATATGTGATTTGATATAAAAATATTGAGAATTTTGAAAAGAACATTCAAAATTCTGACAAATAGAAGTATAAATTAAAAATTGAAAAAGCAATCTAAAACATAAACATATATTAGACACAAAACAAAAACCAAAAACTAATAACAGAAACAAAATTAGGAATTAAGAAGAAAACAAAAATCGCTTACCAAAAAACAATCTAAAACAGATATTAGAAAAAGAAAAAGAAAACATAAACAAAATATTCAACATCTCCATCTTAGTCTTAGAACCGTTTGATTTCAAAATTGGAGCAAGTGCAATGGACAAGAGCTTCAAAAGATAATACAATACTAGTACCAAGTCAATTTCTCAAATTTAGCATATAATTAGAGAAATTATAACTCAAACTTTTCCAAAAACATAAGCCATTGCCCCCGTTGCAAGAAATAAAAAAAAAAAAATCAATATAAATAAAAGAAGTTAAAGAATATGCCCAACTAAAAATGCAATGGTAAGTCCAAGCAACTACACACTGTAATATTTCAAAATTTAAAGGAAAAAAAAAAGCATTTGAACTTTTAAAGCTTCCCAAATACGTGGAAAAACACTAGTTTTCCCCCTTTAAATAAAATCTTAATATTTGTCCTAAATTCTCTCCTGTTGAAACAAATACTAAAAAAAGAAGAAACAAGAATTGAAACTGAGCATGGAAATTGAACTTGAAACAACAAAAACCTAGGAAAAATTGGACCAAACAATTAAAAAAAGACTATTTGTGACATGTCAATCTGAATGAATGTGATTAAAAATTAATGTTTACCTTAGCAAACAAAAACATAAATTAGAAATTAGGAGAAAAAGAAATATAAACACAATAAGCCTTATTTTAAACGCAAAAAGAAATAAAAATTCAAATTTTAAAATATGTAGAAATTAGAAATGAACAAAAATGAGGGCGAAAACAAAAACAGAAATTAAAAAATTTGAATCAGGGGACGTCCCTAAAGTGAGGGAGGGAGAGCAAAAAAGGAGTTGGAGGCAGAAATAATACAAATCAATTAGCTCTGCAACTTCCATAAGTAAAAATATTCCAAATACAATTAAAATTACTAATTTACAACAACACAAAGTCCAATAATAATTATATAAAAATCATATAATTCTAAAATTAGCTAAACTACAAAAATAATATTCAAACTAAAAAGAACCTTTAATAAACCAATAATGACTTGAATGTCCAGAAGCACAAAATTGTCTTGCCTGAGCCATAGACGGTATGCTTGGTCTGTTGGTGGTGGACATGGGTGTGAACCATCAACAAATTCAGGCAAATCATAACCGAGTAAGAGGTTGGTCATTTGAGATTTTCAGGAGGAATAGTTGACTCCATCTTTTGCTAACTTGAAGAGCATATGAGAAGAGGTATTAAGAGAAATCAGGATAGTTCCAAGGACAAAAGTAGTACCTAACACAATGGTATTGCCAGCATTTGGTGGAGCCACTTGTTGATTGGGAGGAGGATCATTTTGTGCTTGATGAAGGAGAGAAACAACTAGAGTTAATTGGGATGAATTTGATTGAGGATAAGAGAGAGTAGACATTTTAAAAATAGAATAGAAGACTGAAGAAAAAAAATCTATTCTAAGATAGAGACAGAGAATTGAATACCAACATAGTGTAGCTCAAGTGGTAAGGCTCGCTTGAGTTAAAGTAGTTAAGCGATCTCTGCAAGGTCAAGGGTTTAAGTCTGCAGAAAATAACTTGTTAGGAGGGGCAGTTACGCACCTCGAACGAGATTGGTTTCACACCCTGTGTTTAGGGTTGTAAATGAACCAAGTTGTTCATGAATAACTCGAACTTGGCTCGATAATAGCTCGTTCGATGCTCGTTCATTTAATAAATGAACCAAGTTCAAGCTTTTCATTAAGCTCGTTTATTAAATAAATAAACAACATATGCGTTAATGTTCGTGAACAACTCGAATAATAAAAAATTAAAATATTTTGTTATATTTTTAGTATGAAAAATAGTAAAATAGACTCTTAAATTTCTTTAATAGTACAATCTTACATATTTAATCGTTCTATAGGTTAATTCAATCAAATTTTAATTTTATGAATTCCCATTTAACCTATTTAATTACTATATTGATTATTTACAATTCTTATATTTGGATTCGCTCATAACTTAAATATTTGAATTTTGTATATAGATTTTCAAAACATAATTATAAATGACTAATTGTATTAAAAAAAATTATATTATTGATATAATTCTTAAACATTAAAATTTAATTAACAATTCTTATTTTAAAAAAAGAAAAAACTCGAAAAAGCTGGCGAATAGCTCAATTATTAAATGAACTAAACTTGAACACTTAATACTCGGTTTGGCTCGTTTACAGCTCTACCTGTGTTGTATGGATGTGGGGACACTTGGGTGTAAAAAAAAAAAAAATATATATATATATATATATTGAAAATGGCTTGTTTTATTCATTCCATTTTTATAGAATACATAAACAGTTTAAAGAGCATATACACGACAGTTTGAGCTAGTATACGCGAAAATTTAGTGTGGTGTGGTCAGTTGGAGTAGTGGGCAGTTGAGCAGGTAGGTTCATGTTCCATCACATTCAAGTCGAAAATCCCGGTCAAAATACGGAAATGCGACGGCAGTGATAACGAAAATTGCGACGGAGAACAGTCCAACGACTGAAACAAATGTACCTTCACCTCTTAATATCAAGGTTGAATATTGATGATCCTAAGTTGGACTCACTACCTGATGCTCACTCTCTGAAGTCGTCATCTTCTTTCTCCTCCATGGAAAAACCCTATTTGCTCAAATTATTGTTGTATCAGATTTCATTCTTTGTTCTCTGGTGCTTCGGTTTGCAAACGAGTGTGGTGGCGACGGATGTGATCAGACAAGGTCAAAGAATTTCAGTCTCCGATAACGTCATCTCCGCCGGGGGGAATTTCGAATTAGGTTTCTTCAATTCAAGTAACTCTAGCAATTATTACGTAGGAATTTGGTACAAAAATATTGCAGAAAGAACAATTGTGTGGGTTGCGAACAGAGATTTTCCCATCACCACCACCTCCGGAGTTCTCACAATATACTCTGATGGAAACCTCGTGATAACCAACCAGGCGCAAGTCACTTTCAGGATAACGAATATAACGTCGAAGGTGAATACGAGTGCCGTTCTATTGGATTCCGGTAATCTAATATTGCGAGATCAAAACTCTAATGTCTTGTGGCAGAGCTTTGATTTTCCCACTCATGTTTTTCTTCCTGGAATGAAGCTAGGGATTTACAACAGGGGAAGGAGTTCTTGGTCATTGGTCTCATGGAGAAATTCGGAAGACCCTGGTACTGGTGAATTCTCCTTAAAAATGGATGCTGGTCAATTCCTCATCATGAAAGGGTCTCAAAGACTCTGGGAAAGTGGCTTCTGGAATGGGGAGTTCTTCAGCTCAGTCCCTGAAATGAGAGAGGAAGATATGTACAAGTATAACTATGTAAGCAATGAGGATGAAATTTATTACGCTTACTCTCTTTTTAACCCTTCAATAATTTCCCATCTTGTAATGGACATCTCTGGCCAATACAAGAAAATCGTTTGGCTTCACGATTACAAACGGTGGCGTGTATTGTGGGCTCAACCAAAGCCTCGGTGCGACGTACATGCCATTTGTGGCGCTTTTGGCCTCTGCAACAACAAATTTTCTGACATTTGTCAATGCTTGCGAGGTTTTGAACCCCATTCTCCTCAAGATTGGTTGAACGGAGACAAGTTTGGTGGGTGTTCGAGGAAAATACAGTTGCAGTGTGAAGATGCTACTAGAATTAATGGAGGTGATGATAAATTTTTGAAGGTGCCTGTTTCGAATTTCCCTGCAAATGGTGATATTTTTGTAGTTTCCAATGCCAAAGAGTGCAATTCAGCTTGCTTAAGTAACTGCTCTTGTAGTGCTTTTGCCTACAATGACAGCAATGGATGCTCAGTATGGAATGGTGATTTGTTAAATCTTCGGCAAGATGAGCCTAGTAATGGTAGAACCATTTATCTGAAACTTGCAGCCTCAGAATTACCAAGTTCAGGTTTTTGTACTGAAACTAACTAATTTTCTCATTCTTGGTAGTTTATATTTTTATGGTTGCTATAGGACCAAATCAATAATTTGTTCATTTAAGTAGGAAAATGGAGGTTGCTGTTAATAATCGTTCCAGTGGTTGCTGCTTTGGCACTGCTTGGCTTCATTAGCTACATTACATGTCATTGGGGGCACAAATTCAAGAGAAAAGGTTCAATAAATTCCTATCGATTTTTTCCTGAAAATGAATAAATATGCATTTGACCGTTAATTGTTTTCATATGGAATAGGAAATATTGGATCAGACCAAGATATTTTACTGTTTGATTTGGGCGTCAATGCTGCAACTACTAAAAACAAATCGTTGAATAAAAAAGAAGTGGGGCTTTGTGAAAGCAATAACCCTACACTGCCATTATTCAACTTGGCTAGTGTATCTGCTGCTACTGATAACTTCTCTGCGGCTAACAAGCTTGGGGAAGGTGGTTTTGGGCCAGTTTACAAGGTAAAGTAATAGGTTTTGCTTTAATATTATTAGTTGTAGGGCAAAGAAAGTTGTCATAATTCCTTGAGGCTCCCCACTTTCCAGGACCAACATCCCAGACATGCTTTCCTGTAGGGACACGCTATGACACAACAAATACTAATAAAATCAGTTTTCACATTAAAAAAATTTCTCAATCCATTTAACATTATGATACATCCATTTTAATAAATAACTTTTCATATTTAATATGAAAATATAATTTGAAAATTTGTATAGAAAACAATACGCTCGCCTCAGTATCTATACCACTGACCCACTAGTGTTGAAAAATTGACATCGACGGGGTCGTCTAGAAGCTAGAGAGTGGAAGGGATGAAAGGGAGAGAGAGAGATGAGTAGTGACGAGTTTTTTTCTTCTTCTTTTATATGGGTTGTTCATTACCTCGACTTTTTCTTTTTTAATGCTTATCCAAATCATCACCGACTCAAGTTTAAACCCCTAATGGAGAAATACATAAATTCCCGCATGAATCTCTAAAATATCATTTAAGCCCATTATTCTAAAATAGCTATTGACCCCAAAGACGTTTTAAATTCAAATTAAAATTAGCATATTAACTCCCAAAATTTTATATGCAAATAAAATTCAAGTGTAATTTGAAATTTAATATAATTTAGAAGTCTAAATATGCCACATAAGTGAATCGGACCTTACATTCCTCCCCCCCTAAAAGAAGTCCTCAAATTTACTTACCTTGAATAATTGCGAGTATTTACTCCTCATATCCTCTTCTCGTTCCTATGTTGCTTTTTTTATGGAATGATTTCGCTACAAACTAGACAACTGTGGTAGTAGAGCTAAGTGATACACAGATGTACCAACCCATTTCAGAATCTCATAGGGTCCAATATAATTCAGAATCTCGGACTCAATTTTTCCTTCTTCTCAAATCTTATTATGCCTTTCCATAGAGATACACGTTGAAATACGTAATCACCTAACTCAAACTTCAGCTCGCGTTTATGTTTATCAACATAACTCTTTTATCTGCTTTGAGCAATTTTAAATCTATCCAGAATAACCCTTACTTTTTTGTTGTCATCTGAGCTATGTCAGTCATCAATACATTCTGTTTTTCAAATTTAGTCCAACAGAATGGACTCCTGCATCTCCTGTCATACATAGGTTCATATGGTTTCATTGCGATAGTCAAATGATGGTAGTTGCTATAAGCAAATCCTATTACAATCAAATGATCACCCCAATTGCTAAGAAACTCTGAAATACAACCCCTCAACATATCATCTAATGTCTGAATTGTATGGTCAGATTGGCCATTAGTTTGAGAATGAAATGTGGTACTAAACCTCAATTTAGTAACCATAGCAGTTACGAAGACTAGGCCAAAATTTCGATGTAGTTACAAAAAAAAAGTTACTTAAAAAGTATTACCAAATGGTGGTGTTTTTATTATTTAGTCTTAATGTAATTTTCTAGTGGTTAATTTTACCTTGTATTTGTGCTTTCGTGAGAAGTCATTTTTTGCATTAGTACCAACATCTAAAAATTAGAAGTTCACAAAAATCATTTAACTACGCATGAAAAAAATCAGATGAACAAAAAATTATATAATCTTAATTATCTCGTTGGAAAGATTAATTTGAAATCCAAATTTGTATTTTTTGGACTCCTCCTTTAGTGTAGTTGATTTTAACTTAGAATATAATGTTGTTGATATTCAATTACATTACATTCAAACTTGATTTTGACTACACCACGTTTATTTTCACTTTTTAATATGTATTACATGTACTCATTCTAAATCCATTTATTTCAAATTCATCCATCCAAACTTGACTTGATAATTTTTGGAGCATTCATGCTTAGTGATGATCTATATCATAGGGAACAATACTAAGAGGGAAACAAATTGCGGTTAAAAGACTATCCAAAAGATCATCGCAAGGGCTAGAGGAGTTAAAAAATGAAGCATTGCTCATAGCCAAACTCCAGCACCGAAATCTTGTTAAACTTCTGGGTTGTTGCTTGGAAAATGAAGAGAAGATATTGATTTACGAGTACATGCCCAATAAGAGCTTGGATTCCTTTCTTTTTGGTTAGTAAATGATTTTTTGTGATTACCCTTTTTTTGTTATTTGTTTCTGGATTTGTTTTGCTTATAAATGTCGAACATTTGGTGTTAAATTTTGGATATATAGATCCAACTAAACGTGGTCTATTGGATTGGAAGACTCGGGTACGAATCATTGAAGGGATTGCTCAAGGACTTCTTTATCTCCATCAGTACTCAAGGTTAAGAATTATTCACAGAGATTTGAAAGCTAGCAACATTTTATTGGACGCCGACATGAACCCTAAAATATCAGATTTTGGCATGGCAAGGATTTTTGGAGGCAACGAGCTACAGGCAAACACGAATCGAATTGTTGGTACCTAGTAAGTTATACCAAACACTACTTTATAGCTCTGATAATTGTTTTTTTGGGGGGGGATATTAAGTTAAAGTATTGCAAATTGTAGTGGATATATGCCTCCTGAATATGCTCTGGAAGGTATTTTCTCCATAAAATCAGACGTGTTTAGCTTTGGCGTCTTGTTACTAGAGATCTTGAGTGGAAAGAAGAATACGGGATTCTATAACTGCGACTCTCTTAACCTAATTGGATATGTAAGTGACTGTAATCCCTTTCTCATTGGATATGTACTTTCTTTTCTTGTTCGGATTGTTAGTCCTTTTTCAATTTTTTCCTTAGACTTGGGACTTGTGGATGAGCAAGAAAGCGTTAGACTTGATAGACCTGGAATTATACGATGAATCGTCGAAACACATGGGTTTGAGGTACGTTAATGTTGCACTTCTTTGCGTGCAAGAAATAGCAGCAGATAGGCCAACAATGGTAGAAGTAGTCTCCATGCTTACCAATGAAACTCTGATTATGTCTTCCCCAAAACAACCTGCCTTTTCAACTATGAGGAGAGTCACTACCACTACAAATGTACCTGAAATTTGTTCTATAAATGAAGTTACCATTTCACTGCCTGAAGCCAGATAGTTTGTAGTAGCAATTCGGCTCCTTTAATCAGTAAAAGAGGAACCCTAAACTGGTTTTATGGGTTGCAGTTGAAAGAGGCAGGATTCAAGAAAAGTAGGTTTATGTATGGGGAATATGTACATATTTGTCAGCTAAACAACATTAGTGTACTATTTGCCTCTCAAGATTATGTGATAATAAGATCTTAATAGTTAAAATTAATTTTGATACTCTTTGGACCTTTCGGTGAACATTTCATTTTTGTTCTAGGTTTGACTATGTTTTTATGCTAAGTTTGGTCTATTTCACTTGGAATTGTCCAAGTATAATGCGAGTTTTAATTGGTCTTTTCATTTTTTTTTTAAAAATTTGATAGAATTGAGTAGTGTATTTGCACATGATTTTTTTTTTTTAGAGATTTTCATCCATAAGTCCAATTTTTAAATCAAACAACTTTTTAAGAACCATCTAAATAAAAAATTGTCCGTAACTCCTTTTTTTTTTTTTTAATTTTTTTTAACAAGAACTCCTTTAAAAAAAATAATAACAAAATTATCCCTAATATAAATATAAAAATTTCTAAATGCACCATTTATTCAACCCCCCCCCCCCCCCCTCTCAGTAGCCCTTTCATCTACCCCCTTGGATCGTCTGCAATCGTTGTCGTCGTCGTCTCTTCGTTTGATCTTCATTGTCACTGCAGCCTCATCCGATTGTCACTGTTGCCGTCATCTTCTTGTCCGATCATCACCGTCGTAGTCATTTCTTTCATCTCCATCTATCATCTCTTCATCAACCAAATCAATGCCCCTAGATTTAGCAGACGGAAAAACGTTGTCGATGACGAAAAGGAAGAAATGGATGAAGGCGACGAACAGATGACGAAAGGGCAGAGTGGACGATGGAAGTGAGGTGACAAAGTGTGGCGACTAGCGAAGAGCAATAACGATGGAAGAGAGGCATTATTTTCAATTATGTGGTCTTTTTTTATTTATTTATGATTTCTGGGATCGATTTCAATGGAATTCAATGGATTTGAGTTATCTAATTTTAGATTTTAATGGATTTATTAGTGGGAATGTGGTCAGATAACGGCTTGATTGATGTTGGTACAGTTTTTGAGTTATTCCATTAACTTATGTTTTGGGGTCTATAATATTTATTGGATTTCCACTTGATTTTATTTTTTTATTGGATTTTCACTTGATTATTATGCAATTATATATTAGTGATTTTTCATTTTCGGTTGGTTGAATTTTTGGTGAAATGTTTCGTTTTTGAATAATTTTAGGGAAATTGTTTATTTTTATTTTATTTAGTAGAATTGTTAGTCATCAACATAAAGTAATCGATTATTCTTATGTATGAAGATACTTAATTCGGTCGTTGTGGTAGGTTTGTATTATAAAATTTTAGTGGAATTGTTAAGGGTTAATTACACTTTACCCCTGTGGTTAGGTTTTTTTGTACTTTGTCCCTGTGGTATTTTCGTTACCACTTTACCCCTGTAGTTAGGTTTTGTTGCACCTCACCACTTAATGTAGGTATAACCACAGGGGGTAAAGTATTGATGTGGGGGGTAAAGTGAAATAAAGGCCTAACCACATGGGCAAAGTGATGACGTGAATACCACAACGGGCAAAGTGCAAAATTGCCTAACCATAGAGGATAAAGTGTAATTAACCCAATTGTTAATACCGAGTGAAATTATAAAAAATTGATTGGAACAATGATTTATTGATTTTTTGGTAACTTTTTGATAATTAATTCATTTACAAATATAATTTTGTATTAAGTAATTTGTCTTTTTAAAATTTAATATTTTTTTTGTATTTTAAATTTTTTAGTGGAATGTTATTAAAAAAATAAAATAAAAATAATAATCAATCAAACATATGTATGGAATGTGTGGGATAAAATGCTTCTTTTTGTAGTATACAACGCGAGAAAACATGCAAAGAGCTGGTTTTCGACTGCAATAGATTGGAAGATACACATCTTACATGAATTTTAAACATTTAAAAAAAATACACTTTCAACTCAATTTTGTTCCATAATTACCAAGACCATTTTTAAAGATTTTTTAAAAATATTTTAGTCTCAATAAATAATATATATATATATATATTTTCCAATATTTTGACCCAAGTGGGTGAACCCATGAGAATGCAATTTTGATGATTATAACATATTTGTAATTTTGCACAAAAATATATACATTTTTTCAAATAAAAAGTTGAATTCGGTTATACATATGAAGGGGTAATTTTGAAATGATATTATTTATGTACTTTGGCATGAATTTGATTTGATTAGTCCTTAGAAAATTTGAGAGTTCTCAAGATAATTCTCTTTAAATTTAAATGTATATCGGACAAATCATCCTATAAAATTAATGAAATACTAAAAATAAAATTTTCTTTTATACTCTTTTTCTTTCTTTCTTTAACCCTCTCATACTTTGGTCTAATTTCAATTTAACCCCTCTATTTTAAAAATCTACACATCACACATTTCTACTCTTGAATAAAGGATTTTTTTTTAAAAAAAAAAAAAATTAAATTTAATATCTAAACATAACATTTTCTCCTCTGTAGTTCTGTTTATGTTCCTACTTCTAATTTTCTTTTCTTTTCTTAATAAAGAAAATAAAATAAAATGTAATTTTGTCCATTTCACCTAACGTTATGATGAAAATTTTATTTTTAACCATTTTTTAGCATATTTGGCTAAATTAAACAAAAACAAAAAAGTTAATTTTTCAATTTATTATAAGTAGAAGTGGATTTAAGTGTAAATTTTTAAATCTACGGGACAAAATGAAACAATATCAAAGTATGGAGGATTAAACGTAGATGGTAAAAAGTGTAATTTGTTTTTTATTTTTATTTTTTTGAGTTATGATTTTTCATTTTCTCTAATGCATGTGACTCATTATGTTTGAATGGTAGAAATTAATTGAAATATTTAATTCATAATTAACTCGATAATTAAAAAAATATGCCTATGGAAATAACTAATTGATCCTTAATTGTTTTTTCACAAGTTTTGAACGCATCTAGCAACATATAGATATAGTTCTTTCTTCTTCTTCTCTCTTCTTATATATATATATATATATATATATATATATATATATATATATATTTCAAAAATTTCACTATTTTAAAATTTTCAAAATACTGGTGAATCGAGTAATTTTTTGCTAGCTTTACCTTGAAACATTTCATGATTTTGAATGACAAAATCGTTGTGTTTTTTTTTTTTTTTTTTTCTTTTTTGAGTTATAATCTTTCAAAATTTCATGAATTTAAGTTTTTCATAGAAGTGGCGAAATTATAAATTTTCGTTGAACTATGCTCTTTCAAAATTTCATAATTTCGAGTTTTTTAAGCAAAATCGGATTTTTTCAATCAGTGCCTTTCAAAATTTCATTATTTTGAGTTTTTTTTCTTCATAAAATTGGTGAAATAATGTATTTTCGATTAGTTACAATATTTCAAAATTTTACGATTTTGAATTTTTCATAAATTATGGCAAAAATTGGACTATTTCGATGAGATATAGTCTTTCAAAATTTCACGAGTTTGAACTTTTTATAAAATTAATAAAATCATGTATGCTAGATGAGTTTTTCAAAATTTTAAGATTTTGAGTTTTTCATAAAATTGGCGAAATCAAATATTTTTGATGAGTTATAACCTTTTAAAATTTAACGATTTTGAATTTTTCATAAAAGTGGCAAATTTGAGCTTTTTCAATGAGAAATACTCGTTCAAAATTTCACAACTTTGAGTTTTTCATAAAATTGACGAAATCAAGTATTTTTGTTGAGTTATAACATTTTAAAATTTTACAATTTTTAGTTTTCCAAAAAAAAAGGGTAAAATTAGGCTTTTTAGTAAGCGATAACATTTCAAAATTTTACAATTTTGAGTGTGTGTGTGTGTGTGTGTGTTTAACTAGCATATTTACAACTTGTGTCATACCCCATCCCGGACACCCGTCACCATGGGGCCGGCGTGACATCGACACGACATCACCTGAGCGACAAACCAAACTAGAAAGCGACAATATGCATTCATAATTATACAACCACAAAATCAGGCCATAAATATCTTCTCTAACTAGGGACACACCCGTCCCTGAATTATAATAACCACAAAAGATAAAACGACAATGAACCTCTCCTAGATTTGTCTCAGGCAGCACCTCCCAAAATACTCCATCGCTATACCATCGCCGAACTCTACCAAGTGCCAGTAGGGGACCGACTCCTAACCGCTGCACCTGCGAGTGTACTGTCTTCTTAATAAAACTTTTTAACTGGATCAAACATATAACATATAAACATCACATATTAAATAATAGTATAATAATCTCATAATTTAAATACCTCATACCATAAGGAAAACATTTTCTTCTTTTTTCTTTCCCTGTCACCACATAATCAACGTCTATATATATATATATATACTAGCGTATAACCCGTGCCTGAAGGCACGGGTGTAAAAGAAATTCAACCTATTTTTTTTTATATATATATATATATGTATAATCTCCTATGTTTACACAACATTCTAATGGCGAAAGAAACAGAGGAGCTCGGAGGTCCAACAATGACGAATGCGGAGTCAGTGATGGAAGAAAAGATTCACCAGTGCCCTATTTGTTTCTGTCTTTTTTCCTCCCATCAAGCACTCAACAGCCATAAAAGAACACATGGAATTGCTTCATTGACATACTCTTCCTCTTGCTACTACTATTAAAGTAAATCATCTTCACATTCATCACCATTTCTATCCTCAAAATACTTTCGAAGAACCCATAATAAAAAAATAAAAATAAAAAAAAAAAATTACCCATATAATATAGCACATGCATCTCACGTGCTAAAATCCGTCCAAATTAACACTACTATTTGATAAAAGGGTTACATAAAAAATCGGTAAAAAAAAAAGGATGACATTGAAAATAAAATAAAATTGCAGGGCCACATAAAAAACAAATAGCAAATAGGAGGATAAAAAATATATATAATTTGTCCAATCAATAAAAAATTCAAAATTAAATTATTATTTCATTTTTAATCCTGTTTATTAGAATTTATGAAAACATTAATATTCAATTTCTTAATAGATCAAAAAACTAAAAAATGAAATCAAATCTATGAATATATTTGTTAGGAAAATCAAAGAAAAAATGAAAGATTAACAGAAATGAAAAACTAATAAATAAAAGTACTCTAATTGCCTTTCGTATGAAGATACTGCAAGCTATGGTAGAGCATGGTGGAGTGACTGAAGTGATCTTTGCACCACAGTACATAAGATGGAGATGGCTTTTTCTTCTTCGTGTTGTATTTGTTTTCTTGCACTTTGTCCCCTAAAAATTGAATAATTGGCAAATTCTGGAAAAGAATTGAAACATTTTTTAATTTTCTTCCTGGATTTTTATTTTTCGCCTCAATTTTTTATTTTTATTTTGTTGGAAACACAAACAAAAAAAGGGAAGTAGAAACAGTAAGGCGGCATTTGTTTAGTGTTTCTATTCCCAAAAAAGGTAAGAACAAAATCAGAAATATGGGAACGAAAAATATGTTCTTGTTTTTTACCCAATTCTTAAGAATAGAACAAAAACCAAAATTTGGGAACAAATAAAAACACTAATCAAGTAGACTGACTCAAGTACTTAGCGGCAACTTTCGCCAAAGCTCCACCAGAATCAGCAACAGGGATGGCAACCATCATTAACTTGCTTGCATCCTAAAATTCCAAACCCAAAGAAAAAATTAATCACATAAAAAAAATGAAAAACAAATGATTAAGAGGTTGGAACTTGGTTTAAATATGAACAAATTCATGTGGCAAATATAAACAAATTCAATATCTAAAACCCAATTTGATGGCAGTGGTGATTAGACTACGAGATTTTTCCATTCCAATTTCAAGATTTGAAACCCTAAACGTTCATATCTAAAATCCAAATTCGAAAATTTAAAATAAAATAAAATCGTAAGGCAGAGAGCATACCTGAAGGTTTTGAGGTCGGCGCGAGCATCAACAATGGGTTTTAGATCAAATTACATATGGAAGATGGTCCTCATGAGCAAGCTAATGCAATTTCTTTGAATTTCTCATGGCGATGGAAAGAGAGAGCGATCACTGGGCATTCAAGAAATTAGGAAAGGAATAAGGAATTATAATGACACACACACACACACAAAAAAAAAAAAAAAACAAGGTAAAAAAAAAAAAAAAATTTGAGTGAATCCCTCAACTGCAATGAAAAATGAATGAAAAAAGTAAATTAAGATGTTTAAAAATTAAAAAAGAAAACAATATTTATTTATGGAAGTAATTAAAGTTTAATTCAAAGGTTAATTAATTAAATTAATTTTTTTTAATTAAGGAAATGAGTTAATCATTTGTCCAAAATTGAGTTAATTTCTTTATTTTTGTCCTAGTCATCAAATTTATTTAGCCTCGTCAACAATTTTGTTTGTCCTAGTTATATTTTTTGTCCTAGTCATAAGTTTATCCTAGTCAGCCAAAAAACTATCCTATTTTATATAATAGATTTTTATAAGCCAAAAATGATATTAATATAAATTCATTTCCTTTTAGACAAATTTAATTTCCTTATATATTCCTTAACTTAAGACTGCAAAATATCCTACTCAATAAAAACCGTCATGTTTTATTTGTCCAAATCATAAGTTCATCCTAGTCATTAAAAACCATAATTTTTTATATAATATACTATAATATAATAAATTAAAAAATGACTAAATTTTTTAATTACTTTTGATGTCTCTATTTAAGGCAATGAGATAGAGAATTAAGAGATAGAGAGAAGAAATTAAGTAATTAAGAAATTATATATATATTTATCATTATATATATTTTTATAAGTCAAAAATAATATTAATATAACTTTATTTCCTTTTAGACAAATTTAATTTCCTTATATATTCCTTAACTTAAGATTGCAAAATATCCTACTTAATAAATTTATTTATCCTAGTCAGCAATTTTGTTCGTCCTAATCATATTTTTTTGTCCTAGTCATAAAGTTGTCCTAGTCAGCCAAAAAGTCATCATGTTTTATATATATATATATATATATATATATATATATATTACCTCAACTAAGCAGAAAAAAATCAACCCGAATAATTCATCTAACAATATAGAATAACGAAATCAGAGCATACAATCCAGTATATAATAAAATATATAAATGTACTATTCCCAATCACCCTATGCAAGAAAACATCATATATGACCAAACACCACTTCGCACCTCAACACTTCACATCTTATCACATCACACCCCAGGCTAGCCATGTGATCGTTTTAACCTCACGATCGAGAGTTTGTAACGATACCGTAGCACCCGTAGGATATGCTTTTCTACAAACACCCATCACTCCGCCGAAACGGATAATCACTGCGCAATATGACGTCTAACATCACTCTGCCGAAGCAGATAAACATCACTCTTCCGAAGCGGATAACATCACTCTGCCGAAGCAGATAAACACCACTCCGCCAAAGCGGATAATTACTATGGCTTCGTCAAATCAATAACAACATCATCAAAACATAACTCAATAATATCGTCTAATCAACATCGTCAAATCACCACATAATTTTTAAAAGCATCTTATTTAAATACAACCATTTTCCATCATATATATATATATATATATATATATATATACACACACACACAAATAATTTTGCAAGAAGACAATATATTCACCTCGATATCTGTTTTACAAAACTGACACTGACCACACTCTATCTGGATGCCGGTTCCTACGAACCTAATAATGAAAGAGCTTATATTAATATTTTATGTAAAATCACCTAATTATGTAATGCAGGCCCTAAGTTCCGCATTCTTCCATTCCCCATATTTTTATTTATGAAAATTGTTATTATTCTGATAATTTCATTCCGTTAATTATTGTATAAAAATCTTGTAATATGAACGATCCTAAATTTATTATTCCGATTACAAAATATTTTATGCTAGAATTGAATTTAACAAAACTAAAATAAATTTAACGAAAAACGATATCAATTTCGAATTTTGTTCACAGGCCGCGAGATGGATTTGAATTTTGTTGGGGTTATTTGTGCAATTTCTCCTTTCCTCCTTTTTTCTTTCTTTTTCTTTCTTCATTCTTTTTCTATTTGTTTTTTCCCATTTTTGTTTTCCCGGTTCTGGGACTCACCGCCGACCACTGCCCCGACCACCAGACACCCGCAACCTCACGCCACTGGACCAGACAACTAATTCACTGACTGAACCCACCATGCACACACATAAATGGCAGCACACATACACACGACAAACACAACAGTGGAATTCACACACCCACACACTCAACGTCGTCCATGCCACGCCCACACAACACGATTACACACACACACACATGCAGATTGCAAATCACACACACACATACACACATGAACGTTTGCACAAAACAACAACTAGAAAACACCCACTGCTCTCTCTCTAACTCTCCACCGACCAAGTCCGATCAACCCCACCTATATACACGTCGACGAGCAGACACACACACATGCACACTGCCGAACATACACACACCTGAAGATCAACACACCCCCTACGCCGGTGACACCCCCACGCCACCGGACGAACAGCGCTATGCACAGAGCACGCTACCGATCATCACCCACACATCTCCAGCGATACACCACCAGACCGACGACGGAACAACACACATGCATGCCCACACACCTACCAAAATAATCAGAGACAAATATACACAATTACTCACCAGACGACGGCGACGAACGACAACGATCACACCGT
The DNA here is from genome assembly GCA_016647705.1 of Eucommia ulmoides. Classification (NCBI taxonomy): domain Eukaryota; kingdom Viridiplantae; phylum Streptophyta; class Magnoliopsida; order Garryales; family Eucommiaceae; genus Eucommia; species Eucommia ulmoides. The sequence goes on from JAENRU010000242.1 coordinate 77,888, forward strand.
TAACGATCTCACCCCCACGATCGTCGAGTGAACAACCGAAAATCCACACACGCAGGGACCGGACTGAGCACACCCACATGATCGATTCAAAGCAGAACGCACACAGTAGCAGCAACAGCAACACATACATGCATCAACGAGACACACGCACTGCTCACCAGAGAAACGCCGATCACGAAACTCTAACAGCCCCATCCTTCTCCGGTCCTCTCTCTCTCTCTAGATTTTTCTCAAATTTTCAGATTTGATCTTAGATGATGAATTACATATATGAGTGAGTATATATATATATATATTTCATGAATTAAGTGGATAGATTTGATCCAAGCACGCCACGTCGCACCACGATTTCTCTCTCCTTTCGACCGGTTTGATCGCCCGTTACACATACACACAACGTTTATATATATATATATATATGTGTGTGTGTGTGTGTGTGTGTGTGTGTGTGTGTGTTTAAAAAATAGTTAAATTGCACTTTTCTCCCCCAATTTCCTTTAAGATCTTAATTTCAATAAATTTTAACTCTTAAAAGTTTCAAAATTTATAATTTCACCCCTAATATTTTTACTTTTTTATTTTAATTGTCAATTTAAATCTCAAGTTTAAATTTAATGTTTCTAAATTTTCAATTTGACCCCCAACTTTTGATTTGAATTTTAATCAATAAAACACTTTCCTAACATTTTTCTAATGCTCTATAATACAACTATTTATGACGTACGTTCTACAATTTAGGTTTTACAACTTGAAAACCAATCTAAACGTGACAAGAAATTGACATCAGTACAGTATTTCACGTTAAGAATTATTATTTTCTGGATGTGGGCTTATTGAGGATAGCAAGTTGGATGGAGATGGTGAAAATCGAGCTATTAGGTTGCCTAACATACTTGATGTCTCCATTTATGAGCTTCAACAGCTTCCTGCTGATGAGTAGGCTTATCCCCTCCTCTATTGTTTCTGAATTGCTTTCGTGCAATATTTGTTCAAACAGATTTTCCAGCACCTCTTCTCCTACATGCGTAATCTTGAAATCGAAACAATATGTATACATACTGTTGATCCCAAGATTTTGATGAACAATTAAGCATTGATATTTTGGTGGAACTAATGGTTAATCAAGTGTTTCAGTGATTTAAAGTTTCAGTAATGAAGATGTCAAATTGAATGGATGCTAAAATAAAGATGTCAAAAGAAATTGATACTTAATGAAGATATCAAGATGATGAAGAAGTATTAAGACTTTGAAGAAATTAGGGAAAACAACCTAGGTAAATATTAACTCTTAATATCCCATTTAGGAACCCACGCATGGCACAAAATGAATCTTATCTTTGATGTGTGTTTTTGTTAAGTATATTTATTTTCTCCTATATGAATTAAAAAGAAATATTTTCTAATGACTAAAATGGAATATAAGAATATTAGTGGAGCTTATTTAAAGATAAAAATGTATAAATGAGCTAAATCATAAAAGAAAGTGAGTTAAAAACGAGATCAGAAGAGTGATTCAAAAGGAGACAGTCGATTGAGGAGTCGACCGGAGAAAGAAGATGAAATATCCTGAATTGAAGAGTCGATCGACCGGTCGACTTGTGAAAACATCTGAACTCTCTGAATCTGCGAGTCGATAGAGCGGTCGATTGGTGACAAACTCTCTAAATCAGAGAGTCGACCAAGCGGTCGACCTATGATCGCTGTAGCAATGGTTTGGCTGCAAGTGGCATTGGGCAGTCGACTGGGCAGTAGACTGAATGTGCTAGTTCAAGATATTGTTTGATTCGATTTTAAATCCAAAAGTAGCCATTTTTTGTTAGGATTTAAGAGAGATTTAAGGGATGTTCTCTATATTTAAGATATGGTTCATATACTAATTAAATCCTTTCAATATGGTTCATTAAATATTAATGTTTCTCAATTTGGTAATTAAAATGGATTCTACACTTATTTATTTTGATTGAGAAATATTTTGGGAATTTAATTGAGAATTTTAAAAGTTGTTATTAAGTGAAATTGAACCTAAATGAAGTCCTAATGTTATAAGGGGTCTATAAGAGTATTTTATTGTCATGACATTTGTAAACTAGCCATTAGGAGGCTGATTACATATGCCTTTATATAGACCTGAGAATTTTCTAAGTAAAATTAAGGGTTAATTATACTTTACCCCCCTGTGGTTTGGCCAATTTTCACTTACCCCCTTGTGATTTAAAAATTGCCACTTACCCCCCTTGTGGTCAAATATTTGGTACATTACCCCCTACATTAGGGGGTAAGTGGTTAGAAAATCTGACCACATGGGGGGTAAGTGGCGATTTTCAAACCACAGGAGGGTAAAGTGCAAATTAGCCAAACCACAGGGCGGTAAAGTATAATTAACCCTAAAATTAATTATTTTAAGAGAGAAAATCAGCTTATATCATTTTGAGAGAGCGTTTATAAGAGTTATCATTCTACGATACTGTGAGCTTTTCTAAGAGTGATTCTGATAATCAACTGCGATCTATTTTTACTGATACCGGATTTGAAGCTATATTGTTCTAATCATTATTTATGTAGATTCCGGGTGAGATCTTTTCATATTATTTATTTTTTATTATTTTATTTTGAAAATTGATCTTAGAAATTATTTTTGATTTTTGAAGAAAATATTTTTTCAAACAATTTCTTGAATCTGATTACGTGTTCCAATTTACTACCCATATCTTGTTAAAATCAAATTTTTGTATCTCACATATTTCTATCATTAGTTGGGATATTAATTGAGTTTTTATTTATCTAGAGTGGTAGAAGCTCTGAGTGAGATTTACTTATCAATTTTTATATCGGTGAGCTATGACGGATTAAATATCATTGGGGATATTTAATTAAGAGTAGCAGGGTTTTAGTATCTTTCTGTAAAGAGATTAAGGTAGTGATTCTTCCTGGATAAGAATTGCGTTTTTGTTTTGAGTGATTTTGTAACAGTTCAATCCTTACCGGGTAAAAGGATATTTGGAGTATTTTGGCGAGGTTGTGATTCTTAAGCCTTGTGTTAAAAAGAATTAGGTTATTCTTTAACCTGCAAAAAGTAGAGGTTATTCCTTAGCCTTGGAAAAGTAAATTGTAAATGTTGATTCTGAGCTTGTAAAAGAATCGGTGTGCGGGTTTGGTTCCTACCTTTAAAGGAATCTTGGTTTTAGTGGGTGCGACCTTCGTGGAGCTCGGGGGACTAAATTAGCCAAGAGTAACTTGGTGAACCAGTATAAATCTCTAGTGTTCTGCTTTCTTAATTTGTTTATTTTTGTTGTTTTGGTGTGCACTTAGATTAATTTTAATTCTGCTGTGATATAAAGATAATAATTAAATATAGGCATAAAATTAATTATTTGATTTATTCAAGTATATTCTGATAATATTTTTTAATTACTCAATTCACCCCCCCTCTTGGGTATTCTGTTGGGCTAACAATTGGCATCAGAATTGATTTAGCTCGAATCTATTTTTCTAACAAAGATCACATGGCACACATAGTAGGCACACTAGGTGAAGGGCAGTCTATGCACCAACCACCCTTATTTGCAGGTGAAAGTTACTCGTTTTGGAAAGATAGGATGATAGCCTTTCTTCAGGCTACAAATTATGACGTGTGACTAACAATCGAGGATGGTTCATTTATTCCAATGCAAAACGGAGTTGAGAAGAAGAAAGAACAACTCATTGCTTCCGATAAGTAGAAACTCTCTATTAATTCTCCAACTATCAATATTCTCTTTTGTTCTTTAGATGTTAATGAGTATTCTAGAGTTTCAGGTTGTAAATCCGCAAAAGAGATGTGGGATAAGCTAAAATTAATTATTTGATTTATTCAAGTATATTCTGATAATAATTTTTAATTACCCAATTCACCCTCCCCTTCTTGACTATTTTACTGGGCCAACACATACATATATATATATATACATATATATATATATATATATATATATACACATATATATACATATATATATATATACACATATATATACATATATATATATATATATATATTCTACTCTATAACCTTATATTGTTGAAAATATTTTTCTGAACAATGGAACATTTTTTAAGCATTTGATCATATATATGTTTATTGAGTTATCGAATCATATATGTGAAATTATTAAGATGCCGTTTGTTTAGTGTTTATGTTCCTAAATTTTTCAGTTTTAGTTTTTCAATTTCTCTGGGAAGGAAAATAAAATATTTATTTTGTTTTTGTTCTCTAACAACTAGGAACACAGACAAAAATATAAGAACAAATTTCTGGGAACTAATTGCTCAGAAATTTCTGTTTTTCTCCAAATTAGCAATATATATATGAACAAGGGAACATTTTTTGTTCTCTTTTTCTGATGATATGCTCAAGAAACCATATTGACCACTTCGCATGATTTTGAAATGAATATTTTTTTCTTCTTCATGTTTTCTTATTTATGATAATTGATAGAAGTCTTGGATTTTTTTCATGTAATAACTTCAATTAATTTATGCATTTGATCATATATATGTTTATTGAGTCTTTAATGTTAAGGAAAATAATTTAAAATTAAATATTTTATTTCTTATATCTCATATAAATTATATTATTTTATTTAATAAAATTATTATTAATATAAATTTATAATGATTATAATTATGTATTCTAATTACATGTTTATTACACATTATTATTGTGATTAAATTATAAAATTTATTACAATCATTTTTCGAATTCCATTATAGATATATATGTTATAATGTGACTATTATAATATAATATTTATGTGTATAAAATATATATGTTATAATGTGACTATTATAATATTATATTTACGTATATAATTAGTGATTTTATTAATTATAATATTAAGAGTACTTAATATTATAATAATAGTTATATAATTCATACATTATATATAGGGAAGTGATATTTTGTGATATTCAAACTATATTATTGATGATAGTATTTTTGGGCACCTTTGAGTCAGCACTTAAGACCCAACCACGTGTCCACCCTCGCAATGACATGACACGGCCCGATTTTCCAAAAAGAAAAAGAATAATAAATAATAATTAATATTAAGGAGATAGGGGTTTTTAAAGCGCCGGTTTTTTCAAAAAAATATACGTAGGCCGCTTTTTAAAAAATAAGGAGTCGTCACCTAGCATTGGGTTTAAATAGTGTGCTAGATCATCGAATTTTTAGAAAAAACAATTTAAAATGCCTAAGTAAAAAAATTGACTCCAAAAATACGGTCAAACTAAAGATTCATTTAAAGGCTTGGGGGTCAATTATGCTCGGGAAAGGTGTTAGGCACCCCAAGACGCCCGTCCGAAAACGGTACCTTATGTCCAATTAAGTCCAATTAGTTTAGTCCAAGTGTTTTATTTTATTTTAAAATCATTCCCTTCTTATAAAATTTTTTTGGTATTCACAAATAAGGTGGGACAAGTTTTTGGATTTTTTGGAATGTTTCCCCGGTATAACCTCTTATCGAATATTAAGGATTCGACAAGGATGGTCCCCGGGGGGTTTTATGTATGTTTCCAAGAGACTTCTTTAATTTAAATAGACAAACTAAAAATAGATAAATGAGATTTGAAAATATGAATGCAAAACTACATCTAAATGAGATTTTTTTTTAAAGTGACTAAATAAAAAAATAAATGATTTAATTTTATGAATGAAAAATGTAAGTGGTGAAAGTGTACTGACCATGCCGTCTAAATAGTGCAACAAGTAAATATGCTAGATGGATGCAAAAAAAAAAATTATTTTAAGTTTGCCCAATTAATTTAAAGAAGTCTCGATTTAAAGTCCCTCAAATTCTATGGATATAGGAATTAAGGGAGGTTTCGCGGAAACAATTTAGATGAAATTAATCTTTTCGAAACTTAAACGAAATCCCACAAAAATTTATCTAGGGAAGAGATTTCTTAAAACTGTTCATTTCTAAATTCCACTCGGGTCAAGGAATGAAAACGAGGTTACAGAAAACTCTCCCACGATTTATTGGATCGTCGGATTTAACTTAAGGTTCATAAGGATTAATTTCTACCAATAAAAGATTTTTTTTTTTATTTATTCTTATTTTATTTTCTCCTCTTTCTTTTTTTTTTTTTTTTTTAATTTCTTAGGGTTTTGATAAGAGGAATAAAATAAACAAAAAAAAATGCAGGAAAATAAAAAATCAAATGCAATAACATAAATAATAAAATATCATTCACCTCACGCTCGGGGTTGAGGGAAACCCGTCCCGACGTTTTCATCGGATCATCGGATGACTTTTCTTTTTCTTTTTCTTTTTATTTGTAAACGAAACAAAAAACAAAATATAGAAATAAAATATATAAAAAACAGCGGGTGTCCTCGTCTAAACGCTTAAAGGTTCAGATTAGGAATGGGGAAACTCATCCTAGCGTTTTTCATCGAGTCATCGGACGACAATAAATAAATAAAATTTGTAAGAATTTAAACTATCGAGATATTTAAACTATCGAGATATTTAAACAAACTAAAAAAAAAAAACATACATGTTCTAGGCCAAGAATCTTAACGCTCGGGCTTTCCTCTCACGCAGACAGCTTCCCGAAAAGGTTTTGAGAATCACTCTTCTAAAGGGGGTGACTCCTCTGAATTTCTGAACAAATAAAGTGGGAGGAGGAGGGTCCTATTTATAGGAGAAGATCGTGCATGAAAAACACTTTAGGAAACCCTAAAACTAGGTTTGGCCACCAAAGCCCAGTCCAAGTTGGACTGGGAAAGGGTAAAATAGGCAGAAAAGGGCAAACTTAGTCCTAGGGTTTCGGTCGCGTGAAAGAAATGCGCCTATCCACCGCCTTTAGTAGTCGGCGACACATGGTAGGAGAAGAGAGACCACTTTTTGATTTATTTATTTTTTTGAATTTTTTTTGTGTGGTTCAGCCGACAAAAGGGGCCCCGCCACCCTCTCTTTTCCTCTCTCTCTCTCTTCTCTCTCTCTCTCTCTCTTTGGCGTGTGCAGATAGCAGGCAGTGGGGCAGGTGGCCCCACTTCTGCCTTTCTCTCTCTCCTCATACTCTCTCTCTCTTCTCTTCTCTCTCTCTAGCGCTGTGCAGACAGTCGACAGGCGGGCCTACTGCCGCCTCTCTCTCTCTCTCTCTCTTCTCTCTCCCTCTCTCTCTCTCTCACCGATCTCTTCTTCTCTCTCTCTCTCGGTTTGGGCCCCAGAGGGCCCCACTCCCTTTTCTCAAATTTCAATTCACTTCCTCATTTTTTACTTCTTTTAATTTCACCCATTTTTTTTCAATTTCACACCCTTTTTTATTTCATTTTTTATTTTTATTTTTTTTATTATTTGTTTTTTGCAGGATGGTCAAAATGTCGTGTCTATATGACAGGGACGCATTTTGGAATCCAGAATGCCACGCTAGAGCATACGCTGACTACAACTTCTCCCTGGAATCTCATTTACACCTAGGGAGGAGCGAGAAACCCCGCAGGGACATAACGCTCTGACCTCTGCGTCGTGCCCTCGACGATCAGTTTCAGGGACTTAGCCGTTCCCCTAAACCTACTCCCATTTTCACCTTTTTTCTTTTTCAAGACTCCGCGGATCTCCGCTCTTTTCCACTAACTCACCACCGTAGGCTTGATAAAGGCCCGCGGGCTTCGCCAAATGGACCCGAAAGCCCAAGCCCAACGATTATCTCCTAAACGTCCTAGATTATTGGCTAAACACAGGGTTTTGACTAATTGATTGTGTTTAAGCCTGACTAATCATCTCCAACACCTATATATGTCGGGGGCTATGTAAGCCCGAGGTACGCTTGAATACACTTACATTACATGCGAGTTCATTTGTTTACTTGCTATATCATGTATCTTTTCTCTCTAAACGCTGATTACCACGTCGGAGGGGCTTTACCGAGACAAACCCCGGTATGAGCCTTTTGTAGGTACATTTCCTGAGGAGCAAAACTCTGGACACAGTAAGTCAGTCCTCCCAGGACCTAGCACAGCTCAAGCGAGGACTTTTCAACCGACGACTCCACCTCAGCAAGAGGACCTATCTGTCATCCGATTGGACCATACTCGAGGTGTGTACTAGTTTTATGCACCAACAGTTTGGCACCGTCTGTGGGAACCGAGCAAAAAGCCTTCCCTTGATCACTGCTATCTGATCAGCTGAGCTTGAGTAATCACAAGATCTAGTTAGATAGACACAAAACAGAAGAACGAGAAGACATATCAAAAATTCCAAGCACATACCCTCCCGCTCCCACCAACGATGATAACTGCCCCCCCATAGTCAGGTAGGACCATCTACTCTGCCACCTGGGGCTACGGGATAGACCTCAGGAGCTGTGGAAACATCTCGGATTGATCTCCTTGAACACCTAATGCAAGAGTTCAAGTCAAGTATACAACTCTTCCTCACGTGCTTACTACCACTCTCTGTTCAGGGTAGACCAGCCCTCTAGCCAGCAACGCTTGAGAAGCCGCCTCAAGACCATGATGTTTTCATGGACATTCCGAATGGGCAGGAGCCCAAGGGCTGCCCTCCGACTCGTAACCTTGAGTTTGCAGGACAAGGGAGGGCCCCCCCTGAAATACCGAGATCTCCACCTCCTCCGCCACGCGAATTTGTGCCAAGGGATATGTCGGTGTCCCCGAATAGTTGAGCTCTTCAACGCCCTACCAGGTTCAATCATAGAGGTTGGCATGATCGTGAGGTTGACTCCTACTCACCTTTCTCCCATTACCCTACTGCCCGAGCTGCTAACAGTCGGATCTAGGGAGAGCCTCAAGTAAGGGAGGCTATAGAGCGTCGGTTGGCCGACATGTAAGCCCATCTCAAGTAGGTGTAAGGAGGCTGAGTTGGACCGGGTGTTATTCCGGATGTGAATTCTCTTTTTGTGGATGAGGTTTTGGAAGAAGTAGCGTCAAGGCACTTCACCTAACCCCAGATGAGTCTATATGATGGGACTTCAGATCCCGTTGACCACTTGTCTATGTTCAAGTCTCATATGGACATGTAGGTGGCCTCTATAGCTTTGCGGTGCAGAGCCTTTCCCATCACCCTTATAGGTGCTGCAAGATCGTGGTTCCAGAGTTTGAGGTCAGTGTCCATCTCTACCTTTAGGGAACTCGAGCAGTTGTTCCTGGCTCATTTCAGTCATTCTCAGCGGAGGCCAAGGACTGTGGCTCATATTCTCATTTTTCGTCAAGAGCCCATTGAATCTTTGGGTGATTACGTTGAGCATTTTAACCGAGAAACAAATTTATGTGATGACCTTCCTGACGCTGTTGCGCTAAATGCCTTTGTTGACGGGCTCCGGCATCAGAGATTATCCTATGATCTCTGCTCCAGCCCTGCTTCAACTCTCGATCAAGCCCTAGACCGCGGGACTAGATTCCATGGTGCTGACCTCTGTACCGCAACCAGGAGAGGGCAAGAAGGAGCAAACAAGCCGAGGGAACCAGGGAATGGAGGTTCGAATCAAGCCCAAGGCTCAAGAAAATTACGACCTGAAGGGAAGTTTAGACCCCTGCCTGGAGACAAGAGGCCACTTCTTCCTCCAAGGCGTCACCAACCAGAGTTCACCTTGCTTACGGCCTTATTGGCCACTGTCTTTGCAGAAAACTCATGGAAAGACTTCTTCCTTCCTCTGCCACCCCTGAGGAGAAGGCCGGTCAGGAGATCGATGACCCAATACTGTGCGTTCCACCAAGACCGAGGTCACTCTACCGAGAACTGTTTCCAGCTCTGGCAGGAGATTGAAACTCTTGTAAAAAGTGGCTATCTCTAAAACTACGTCCGGAGAGGAAATCAGGAGCAACCTGACAGGGATGAACCACAGAGAGAGCCCCGGGCCCAAAGAAAAAGGGGAATCACAACTGTCCATCGCCTCAGGGGGCTGAGGCCGGATAGGATCACCAACGCGTGGATGGTAAAATCAACCATATCCATAGTGGATTCAACTTCGGAGACATACAGAGTCACTAGGGTCACACGTCTAGGCACATTCGTTCTTGAAACAAAAAAGAATGTGATGTTTAGGCACCCGTGGAATGTTGACTAGCTAAAGTGCAACTTCTGTAGGGATGATCCACTTTTGTGAACAACTTCCAGTTTGTACAAAGTGTTATAGTTTTTCTTATCAAAATAAAGAATGCGTTTTGTGCAATATGCCTTGTGTTTTCTCCGGTCAACGGCATTCCGACCCCTGAGTCGTATCTTGGCTCTCAGCATCATGAGTGATTCTCCACGATTACATTCCGACCCCCTAAGTCATATCCCGGCTCTCGGTGTCACGAGTAATTCTCCACGGTTGTATTTCGATCCAATATCCTAACTCTCGGCGTCACGAGTAACTCTCCACAAGCCTCATCCCGGGGCTCGGTATTGAGGGTAACAACTAGACCCTCTCCGAAAGTCAATAGTTCGTGCCCAAGGATAGACTGAGGTCATCCACCAAGGGCGGGACATTGATTGGCTCTGAGGGCCTACAACCAAGTACTTTTCCCTACTAGTCGACTCTGAGTTCGGCGTTCTAAAAGGGAAGGTGCTCCTGTATGAACTAAATGGAGATAACCTGAAAGGGTTCTTGAATGAGCCTGACTACGAAGAACTCCCCGATAATTGGCCACGGGGGTCCAACCACCGTGTTGCGCCTTGGGAAACCCTCCTCCTAAGTCCATGACACGATTTTCTTGCAATCAGCTCGTGTCCCGGACTGGGGGGGCTAGTGGTCTATGGTCATGGGCAGAGATGCGAGAAATTTTCAAAATTTTACAACTCTAAAAACAGGATCAAGCAAAAAAGCAACTTGGTGAAAACGTCGAGAAAAAAGAGTAAACTCTGAAGTACCCTGGCTATGCCGCTCTGAAGCTTACATGCTAGCACGCAGAAAAACAAGAATAAGTGAAAATAAGTCTACAATGCCCTGGGTGCTGAAAAAGTGATAGTCTGAGCTCAATCCTCTTTGCCCTCATTGCGAGAGGCGTCCGTGCGAGGAGGGGTGGAGTCAATGTCGCCCTCCTCAGGGGCCCCCTCATCAGCATTGTCCACCTCTACGCCCTTGTGCGTGGCACCGTCTAGGGGTTCAGCCTCAGTGCCCCGTAACCAGACAATTTTGACGGGCACCACCCTATCGCACTACAGTTAGCCGACATAGTCCGGGTAGCAACGGATACCACCCTGCCATGATATTCCTAGCTGAAAGGGTCCACTGACAACCTTCTCCAAGAACTTCGTCCAGGAGTGTCCTCCGGAAATTGCACCACATCTACTCGAGCTGGCATCGTCTAATCTGGCTCCCCCTGTCCTGCCGTGCTGCCTTAGGCCGGCTGGGCGTAGATTGGGGTCTATCCTAAATTTTCCCCCAAATAAATAAATAAAATAAAAATCATTAGTGCAATAACAAAAAAAAAAAACAATAAAAAGAAAAATTAAATAAATAATAAATAAATAAAAATTAAGGGGGGGAGGGAAGCAAAAAAAAAAATAATAGTAAGGGAGGGGATGGCAGTTTGCTGGCCTTGTGGCCAGCACATGCTAGTCGCAAGGCCAGGGTGAGGGGTGAGGGGGGCTGTCCCCTCCCCCTCTTTTTCTTTTGCTTTTCTTCTGGGGGCAACTTTGCCCCCCTTAAATTTTAAATGGAGGGTGCAACCCCTCGCCTTTCTGCCCGCTTGTGGCGCGCACTCTCCTGGGGCTTGCCTCAATTTTCTCTGCTGTGAAAGTCAGTCCGTGTTCAAGGCTTATTGACGGTGAATGTGTGTTACTCTGAAAATCGAAAAAATTCAGGGTCACCCTACCGTGCTACCGAACCCTGGCGATATGGAAGCTTATTTCATATTAGCTCCTCTAAAAAAGTTCAACTCTAGAAAATTTTTCACCATGAAATCAAAATATTTCGAGGTCGCCTTACCGTGCTACCTGACCCCAGACCCCGACGATATGGGAGCCTATTTCAAATTAGCTCCTCTAAAAAAGTTCAACTCTTGAAAAATTGTCACCGTGAAATCGAAACAAATCGGGGTTGCCCTGTCATGCTACCTGACCCCGGACCTCGACCGTGTGGTGGCCTATTTCGAATAAGCTCCTCAAGAAACAACTAACTCTTAAAAAAATGTCGATCAGAGGTGTTTCTCGCTCTTCGAAGTCTCTAGGACACCCGTTTCAACCAGGAATTAATATCCCTGATTGCCTCGCTTCCCTCTCCGTACAGGGCTAGGGGGCAACTGAAGAGGGTATTTTTATGCACCTCTGAGTCAGCACTTGGGACCTAGCCACGTGTCCATCCTTGCAATGACAACAATGCATTTCGGAATCCACAATGCCTCACTAGAGCATACGCCGACTACGACTCCTCCCTGAAATCTCATTTACACCTAGGGATAAGCGAAGAGCCCTGTAGGGACGTGCCGCTCTGAGCTTTGCGTCGTGCCCTCGATGATCAGTTTCAGGGACTCAATCGTTCCCCTCAACCGACTCCCTTTTTCACTTTGTTTCTTCTTCAGGACTTCGCGGATCTCCGCTCTCTTCCACCAAGTCACCGCCGCAGGCCTGACAAAGGCCCGCGGGCTTCGCCAAATGGGCCCAAAAGCCCAATCCCAACAATTATCTCCTAAACATCCCAGATTATCGACTAAACACAGGATTTCAAGTAATTAATCGTGTTTAGGCTCGACTAATCATATCCAACGCCTATATATATCGGGAGCTATGTAAGCCCGATGTACGCTTGAATACACTTACATTACACGCGAGTTCATTTGTTTACTTGCTATATCCTGTACCTTTTCTCTCTGAGCGTTGATTACCACGCTGGAGGGGTTTTATCGGAACAAACCCCGGTCTAAGCCTTTTTGAGGTACACTCCCTGAGGAGCGGGACTCTGGACACAACAGGGCAGTCCTCCTAGGACCTAGCACAGCTCACGCGATGACTTTTCAACCAACGACTCCACCTCAGCAAGAGAACCCATTTGTCATCCGACTGGACCATACTCGAGGTGTGTACCAGTTTTATGCACCAGCAATTATATATTTGATTTTATACGTGCAATATGGTTCATTATCGATTTAATATAGGGATATCCTTCTTGCGCCTTGACTTCCTGGATCGTTGTATCTTGGGAAAAGCTAGTCATTCAACCCTATGCATAGAGAGAGTGTATCTCTTCTCAGGAATATTTATATGCCTCGATCCACAAGATTTGTATTTTCTTTCTATTCTATTCTTTATTTTATTTATTTAATTATTGATGTTCTTAGTTATTTAAAGAGATTTAAATTGCATATGATATTTATTTATTTTGATTTTATATAATTATGTAGAATTTTTCCAACAATTTAAGAAGATATATAATTTTGTGAAAGTTCAATTTTGGTTCAATTTGTTTTTAATATAATTTTAATGTATTTAATGATCGATGCATTTTTGTTTTAATCTTAAATTTATGAGAGATGCGAGAGAAATCGAATTTGTGTTTTGTTATGATAAATTCTATCTTATATTTTGTGTTTATTCTCATTTTATATTTGTCAGAAATTAAAAAGATGTAAAGTAAAAATATGACCGGTATGACTTATACGCATATGAGTTATCAACCAGTATGAATGGTTGGAGCATTCATAATGGATAGTTTGGATGAGAAGATGTTAGGATATGAAGTTATATGATTACAACATGCATAATCAAAGAATCAAGAAGATTTACCTATAGTAAATGAAAGGGCAAGGGAAAAGCTTGTACCGGAATTGGAGAGAAAACGTTTGAAGATTGAAATCATATTACCAATACAGATGCAATATACTCCGATGGAATTCTCGTAATATCCAACCAGGCGCAAGTCACTTTCAAGATAATGAATGCAACATCGAAGGTGAATACGAGTGCCATTCTATTGGATTCCGACAATCTGATATTGATAGATTAAAATTCTAATGTCTTGTGGTAGAGCTTTGATTTTCCCACTCATGTTTTTCTTCCTGGAATGAAGCTAGGGATTTACTACAGGGGAAGGAGTTCTTGGTCATTGGTCTCATAGACAAATTCGGAAAACCCTACGACTTGTGAATTCTCCCTAAGAATGGATGTTGATCAAGTCCTTATCATGAAAGGGTCTCATAGACATTGGGTAAGTGGTTTCTGGAATGGGGAGATCTTCAACTCAATCCTTGAAATTAGACAGAATTTTGTGATCAAGTATAGCTATGTAAGCAATGAGGATGAAATGTATTTAACTTATTCTCTTAATGACCCTTCAATAATTGCCCATATTATAATCGACATCTCTGGCCAAGTCAAGCAACTCTCTTAGCTTGATAGTTCCAAACAGTGGAATTTATTTTGTTTCAACAAAGAGCCCAATGCGACGAATATGCCATTTGTTGTGCTTTTAGCGTCTATGACAACAATTTTACTTACCCTTGTCCATGCTTGGGAGGTTTTGAACCCCATTCTCCTCAAGATTGGTTGCGCGAAGACAAGTCTGATGGGTGTTCTAGAAAAGTATAGCTACAGTGCGAAAATGGTACAGGAGTTAATGGGGGTGTTGATGAATTTTTGAAAGTGCCCGTTTCAAAATTTCCGGCTAATGGTTGTATTTTTGTAGTTTCCAATTTCAAGGAGTGCAATTCCATATGCTTGAGTAACTGCTCTTGTAGTGCGTTTGCCTATAATGGCAGCCGTGGAAGCTTAGTATAGAGTGGAGATTTGTTTAGTCTTTAGCAAGAAGAGCTTAGCAATGAGGGAACCGTCTATCTGAAACTTGCAACCTCTGAATTACCAAACTTAGGTTTTTGTACTGAAACTGACTAATTTTCTCTTTCTTGGTAGTTTATATTGTTATGGTTGTTGTAGGACCAAATCAATAATTTGCTTGTTTAATTAAGAAAAAAAGAAGCCGCTATTAATAATCGTTCCACCGGTTGCTGCTTTGGCACTGCTTGGCTTCATCAGCTACATTACATGTCATTGGAGGCACAAGTTCAAGAGAAAAGGTTCAATAAGTTGCTATCGAATTTCTATTGAAAATGGTAAAATATGCATCTTACATTGTTTTCATATGGAACAGGAAAGATCGGATCAGGCCATGATATTTTACTATTTGATCTGGGTGTCAGCGCTACAACTACTAAAAATCAACTAAGTTGTCGCTATCGACCATCACTTGCCTCACGTTGTAGTTCGCAATTTGTAGCGTAACCATCAAGGTGTCATCATGGGGGTGTATAAACTACAAGTAGGTCCTCGTTGATGAAGATGATGACTTCCCTTTCATCATCAGCTTCTTTGGATTCCTGGAACACGTAGTTCTCTGCCCTGCTGATCATATGCCTCATGTTTGAATTTATCCGCTTCACCCGATGAGAGTCCACCATGGATGGTGTGAATGTCTCATCTATTGATCCCGAGATTTTGATGGACAATTAAGTGTTGATATTTTTGGTGGAACTAACGCGTTTATTAAGTGTTTTAGTTTAAGAGTTTCATTTAGGATAATATCATGAAGTAATTTTGAAGGATGCAGAGACGGACATTAAAGAGTATTGAAGATTTCGAAGATACTAGATGAAAACAACTTAAATCTATTTTACTCTTAATGTATCCAGATTATAACCACACATGACACAAATTAATTATTAATATTTAAGTTTGTTCAATTTGATAAAATTAAGGTCCTAATAATTGTTCAATTATTTGCTCTAATGTGAAATTGAAAAAGGAAAATTGACCTAAGCAAGATTAGTGTTTAAAAATTAAATATTAGTGTCAATTAAGTTAACTGAGAAAAGAAATTGGTTAATGGGTTTCAAACGTCGAAGTTTAAAGTTGAAATAAAATTGAGAAAGAGTGTTCCAGCAGTGATCGGTCAACCGACCACAAGGGTTCGGTCAACCGATGGGAAAAGGCTAGAAAACGAAGAGTCTCTGAAACGATTAGTCAACTGACCAAGAGAGATCGGTCAATCGATGGCCAAAATAAAAACTCTCTATATCGATCGGTCGACTGACCATTGATGATCGGTCAACCGATTAGGGTCAAAATTAGGCTTGAGGAAGCATTCTAAATCGATCGGTCAACCGACTCATGGGGGATCGATCATCCAACTAGTGTTTCAGCAATGACTTGGATACATTCTATATCCATCGGTTAACCGATGGGAAAAAGATGGAGAAAGATGAGTCTCTAAAATGATCGGTCAATCGAGGGTTGACTGACCATTGATGATCGGTCAACCAACTAGGGTCAAAATTAGGCTTGAAGAAGCATCTTGAATCGATCGGTTAACCGACCCATGGAGGATCGATCATCCGACCAGTGTTTAAGCAACGGCTTGGATACATTTTATATCCATCGGTCAACCGATAGACAGAGGTCGGTCAGCTAACTGCTTAGTTACATATCTCGAGGATTTTCGAGATTTGATTAAAATTGGCCGTTAACTAGCCTTTTTGGCTAACCTAATTGAGATATCTAGGGATATGGATATATTGAAGATATGTTACTCCTATTTAGATATCCCTATAGATATGGTACATAAAATTATGGTGTTTCTCAATCTGGTACATTTAATACTTTTTATCTATTCTATTTGAGATTGAGTAATAATTTGGGGACTAAATTGAATATTTAAAAGTCATATTTAAGTGAATTGGGCCAGGATTGAATGGTGTTGATATATGGGGTCTATATGTGCATTTAATTGTCATATCTTGAGGAACTAGCCGTTAGAGGGACTGTTTCAAAATAGCTTAAATAGACCTACATTTTTACAGATCAATACATCACTTCTATCAAGAACTTTAAGTTCTCGAGCTTTCTAAGAGTCATTATTCTGAGATTATATCGAGAGATCAATTGTGTGAAAAAATCTTAAGTTAAAGTGCTAATTGTTTCGGCGACACCGATCTGAGCTATCTAGCGATTCAATTTTTAATCTTTTGGTGGTATCCTAGTGAGATCTTTCCAAGCTATTTACTCTTTATTGTCCTATTTATTGTTTGGTTGATAAGATCTTGTTAAAATCATTTTTGAACTTTAAAGAGCATAAAAATTCTTTTAAAACGATTTTTGTGATTATCTGAATACGTGCTTAAATTCTGTAATATCAACATTTATTATAATCAGATATTGAATCCTTATGTAAATTTTATCACTAGTAATTTTGGGACATTAATTGAGTTTAATTGATTTGAGGTGCTTGAAGCTCCGAGTGGGAAGAAATTCGTTAATTTTTGTAATTGGTGAGTTTGTGTGAATTAGACTTGATTCTTGCTTATTAGATTGTAATGGTTCTATCCTTACCGATGAAAATGATACTTTGAGTGTTTTGTAAGGTTTGATTCTTAACCTGGTAAAAGAATTAGATTAGTCTTTAGCCTGCAAAAAGATAAGGTTCCTCCTTAACCTGTGAAAAGGGAATTGTAAAGGTTTATTCTGAGCCTGTGAAAAGAATCATTATAAGAGTTTGGTTTCTACTTGGTAAAGGGATCAAGTGGTTTAGTGGGTGCAAATATCCGTGGGACTTGGAGGACTGGCATTTATAGAGGACAATGGCTCTTAGAGGGTGAGCAGATCCTCATCTAAGGTATATAAGTAAAAATCAGAACCATAATCCTTAGCGATACGAGGCCGTTTACTTCTTCTAGGTTTAATTTATAATTCTTTATTAGATTCATTAATTCTAATGACAGACACATTACAAGATGTTGAGCCCCCACTATTCTTCAATTTAAAAGGAAATTTATATTCATAAAAATCAGCATCATTAGATTCAATGATAACCCAATCTTTCAAGTCATAAAATCTATAATCTTTCTATTTACCACATAACCTATAAAATCACATTCATAAGATCTACTTGCAAGTTTTCTCCTTTTTGGATCAGGAATACGAACATATGCCAAACAATCCTAAGTTTTAAAATAAAACAAATTTGATTTCTTATTTTTGAAAATTTGATAAGGTGAAATTTTACTTTTCGATTTGGGAACTTTATTAAGCATGTAGCAAACAGTCAATAAAATTTCACCCCTCCAATAAGAAGCAGCATCAGAGTTAAGCAAAATAGCAACTACAGATTCAGCAAAAGTTCTATTTTTCCTTTCAGCCTTACCATTCATTTCAAGAGAATAAGGTCCAATTTTTTCATGAATAATCCCATGAGAATTATAAAAGTCAATAAACATACCAGAATCATATTTAGTTCTTCTATTACTATTCTTAATTTTCTTATTGCATTGATTTTCAATCTCAGTCACATACAATTTGAACATATCAAACGCTTCACTTTTATTTTTCATGAGATAAACATAAGTATAATCAGAACAATCATCTATAAATATAATAAAATAGTGTTTACCATTCCTAGTTAAGGCACCATCAAATTCACAAATGTCAGAATGTGTCAAATCAAGAGGTTCAGATTCTCTAATTACTGATTTATGAGGAGTTTTGGTAATCTTAGCTTGACTACAAAATTCACACTTTTCAAAATCATTTAAAGACAATTTCGGAATTAGTTCTAAGTTGCTCATGTTTTTAATAATGCACTTGTTAACGTGACAAAGTCTAGCATGCTAACTATTAAAAGAACACAACATGTAAGCAGAAGGTGAAATCTTATTAGCATCAACATTCAATTTGAATATTCCATCAGTTGCATAACCCTTCCCAATAAAAATATTATTTTTGGTTAAGGTGCACAAATCAGCCCCAATAATTTGAGTAAACCCAATCTTGTTCAGAAGATAGCCCGAAACCAAATTCTTTCTCATATCTGGAGTATGCAGAACATTTTTAAGGATGACTGTCTTTCCAGAGGTAAACTTTAATTCCACTTCATCAAAACCGGCAACAATAGTGGAGTGGGAATCACCCAACAATACTTTCTTATCTTCAGTTTCAGAATAAGACCCACCACCCTTCGGATCCACCAACTATGTTGATTTCAGAAATCATAGCTACTAGTTGGTCCTCGATAAGATTCTCCTGCAGAACAGGACGATATCTTTGCCAGCAGTTTCGAACCATATGGCCTGCTTTTCCACAGTTAAAGCAATTAAACTGTTCAGAATTATTTCTTGAAGGGTTTTTTAGCTTATTCTGATTTTGATGAACATTCATGTTCTGGTTAAAGTGGTTACGATTCTAATTCTTCATATTTTTTCCTTTAGGTTTTAGAATAACAGATGATGATTTCATATGAGCATTGTTGGAAATAACGAGCACTTCATTTTTCTGATCTTGTTTGCGGGCTGCTTCCTCAATCCTAAGACGAGTAATCAAACTTTCTAAAGAAATTTCTTTTGTTTTGTGACTGAGAGTATTCTTAAAATCTTTCCAAGTATGGGGTAATTTGTCAATTAAAACAGCAACTTGAAATTGTTCATTAAGTGACATACCTTTAGCAATTATTTCATGAGCAATTTTCTGAAGTTCATAAGACTGAGTTTCCACAGATTTGTCGTCAGTCATTTGGTATTGCTGATACCGACTAACAACATATTTTTTTATTCCAGCCTTCTCAGTATCGTATTTCTTCTGAAGAGCATCCCAAGTCTTGGGATGAAAATGATTTCTGTTGTAAGAATTTTATTGGGAATCTAAGGAGAAAACCCGTGGCAAAATTCCTGAATAAATATAGTGAGTATCACTGTGATTGTGGTCACTCAACCGAGGATTGTTTCTAGCTAAAGGAGGAGATCGAGGCGCTTATCCGTAGGGATTACCTCGTGATAGGTGTAATTTATATATTTATTCCCAAGCGGGTTTTGTTAGTTTTCGAGTATTTTTATAGCGTTTTTGTATGCTTTAATATGTTTTTATTTATTTTGTCTTAAATTAGGTATTTGGGGGGGAAATTAAGCTAAATCGGTCTTTAACGATCGTATTAGAGCAAGTCAGTGGAAGAACGGTAGGAAAACAAGTAAAGAGGCAAGATTCTAAAGTAGCAGACCCACCACTGAAGTGGTTAGGCCACCACCACGGTGGTAAAAGTACTGGGAGTGCAAAAATCTTACCACCGCAGCGGTCAAGCCACTGCCGTGTCGGTGAAAGTCCAGAGAGTTTGCTGAATGGACCACCGCCACATTAGTGAACTCACTGCCGCGATGGTTAAAATACAGAGAAGTTTTCCTACTATTTCACCCCTGCAGCGATCAGCCACCGCTGCACCGGTGACCCTGCCGACATGCCCACCACCACGGCAGTCACTCTATAGATATTTTGAGACATTTTAGAATATTTTGAGATATTTTGAATCCTATAAATATCATCCCTATTCTCCCCAAACAAAAGGTTGACGTTTTTGGGAGTCTTGAGAGCTCCAAGACCATTCGACCAATAGAAGATCACGTTGCGAAGAAAGAGGAAGCATTCTTGGAGCGATTTTAGTGGTTGATCTTCAGATAACGGCTAAGTTTCTCATTTGTCTTTTTTATTTCTTAGTTGGTTGAATGTTTGTATATGTTTATCTTATATTTAGTTGTATATAGGGTTATGGACATATGTTGCTAAACATATATTGTCTAGAGTTTGATGTAATTCACGAAAACGTCGTTTATATAAAATCTATGTTTTGTTAATGGTTGTTCGTGTTTATTCGATTGTATTTACCGTTTCTCCATGTTTATATGCTTGTTTAGATATATTGAGAATATAGAGTTTGACACTCGGGAGAGGTAACCCCGAATTCGAACTAAGGTTAAACACAATGTGACGATCTAATAACCCAAGAGGGAGTTAGAGAGCGTGTAATCCATGATGTTGGGGCAAGAATCATGTGACCTAGTGTCGTTAAGACGTTGAGGATGACTTCTTTATTGACGCGAAGTCACATATTCATTCACTTTACACTCGGGAGAGGTAGTGAATGAGATTTTGATACAAAGATTGTCGGATAGGATGAACGCTATTAATGTAAACTAGATTGAAACGAACATGTTTAAGTGGACGAAGTTAATCCCTAGGCAATAATTTACCATAAACGTCATTCCACTATATTAGTATATTAGATTAATTAACTTAGTTTAGTATATTATTAATTATAAAAACTATTTTTTATCGCCTAAATAAAGTTAGGTTATGATAATTACGGTATTTGATAATAATCTCAACCAATCCCTGTGGATACAACAATTCTTACTCTTCCCCATCTATACTAAAACTTGACCCGTACACTTGCGATGAAAGTAGCGACGTATCTACGCGTTACCAAGTTTTTGGTGCC
This sequence comes from Eucommia ulmoides, assembly GCA_016647705.1. NCBI lineage: Eukaryota > Viridiplantae > Streptophyta > Magnoliopsida > Garryales > Eucommiaceae > Eucommia > Eucommia ulmoides. The sequence goes on from JAENRU010000242.1 coordinate 99,119, forward strand.
GTTACCGGGGATTGGCTTTTAGATTGTTGTTGATATTGTGAGTAAATAACTTGATTTTAATTTAGGCATTTCTTTTGTTTATAACTTTTTCTTTGTAGTTTTGTTTTTGTTTTTCCTGCAGGGTACTCGAAGATGTTAGATCTACAGATACTTTTGTATATCTTTCAACGGGATTCCAAGCCGTTTTATAGTGCTTGGGATCAATACAAAGAATTGCTATTCCAGTTTCCGAACCATGGTTTCCCGAGGGATTGTCAACTTCTGAATTTCCTCGACGGATTACAAGCCGCAACCAGAACATGGGTGAAATGAGGAAACGGTACAACCTCTTTCTACGAACTAACCGCGGATGAAGCCTTTTGGTTGTTTGAGGAATTGGCGGCCTTTGATTATCAGAGTTGGAATTATTCACCAAGTCACGAAAACTTGGGGGATTGTTTCAATACTACGGCGCCATGGATTGACATCCCGAACCAACAGGAGGAGTCTTCTCCTGCCTTGGAGGAAATGTTAGCTGAATTTATGGGGGAGACTCAGACGTTTTGGAGGAAAACGAATGACAGGATCAATGAGCACGAGGATCGTCTCGACAATATTGAGACAATTTGCGCTAAAATTGATGCGACCTTAACGTCTCTTCAGACACAAATCAGTCAACTCATCTGTTTGATTGAGACCGAGTTGGACGCGGTGGCACTGGGAGATACAAAAGCCATGTCATGTGAAAGCCACCGTGAGGAGCTGGAAACGAGTCAGAGGAGCCTGGAAGCATTCACTAGCGATGAATCAAATGAGACAGGAACCCAAACATGGATTGACGATTGTGATTTGTCACCATTAGAGATCCAAATTGTGATGCCACCATCAATCTTAGACGATCACATCTACGAGGATCCAATGTGGCTCACTTGTCCTTTACCGCCATTAGCAACGTTCTTTCATGCCCACCAAGTACATGAGCCGGTGGAGAGTCCTGTTGAAAGCTTGAGCCGATCAATGCCAAATCTCGCCAGTCTTGAGGGCTTTATGTACGAAGACCCATATGTGGTGTTGTACGACACTTACTATGGGCGGAAGCCCTTTTAAAATTTTGCCCAAAAATATATAAGAGAGAGAGAGAGAGAGAGCTCCAGTTGTTTCGTTCTTTTAGAAGATGGCCGACTCGTCGACAGTGGATCTGAGCAAGTTGTTCACGTCGATCAACAGTGACGTTGTCTACAGGGTGGAGTTTGGGCAAAAGTACGGTGACGGGGTGGAGGGGAAGAGATTCACACGGCTATTGAGGGAATTTTTGACGATGATAGATTCACAACACATCGGATATTGATACAGATATGGGAGCTTCCGTCGGATATTGATGAACTTTTCACTTGAGAGCTTATGAGCTTTTCACTTGTAATTGAGATATTCACAACACATCGGAGATTGATGAACTTTTCACTTGTGAGCTTGTTAATGGATGGATTTAGAAAATTATATTTGTTGATTTTCTTTTTCTTTTTTGTGAAGCATTTTTGTTTGTGATTCCGTACTTTCTTCTTCATTGAAATCAAAGCCATCAATATGATTATAGTATTCCGGTGGATGGGGTAAGGGTGATGGTTGTGGGAGGGTGGGATGGGGTAAGGGTAGATATAATTGTTTAAAAAGTTAAAGGTAAAAAATATATTTTAAAAATAAGAGGGTGTTAGTGAATATTATAAAAATGAAAGAATAAAAGAAATTATTATTCTTAAATAAGAGAAGGATATTTATGTATTTTTACAAGAAAAAATTGGTCAAATGGGTTGACTGATATTTATAAAATGATAAATGAGGTATTTAGTTAGTGATAAAAAAACAGGGGAGGTATATACATTGTTGTATAGTTTAATATTGGGCCAATTAAATTTTAAACTCTCTGACTATTGACATATTTCTATGTATTCTAATAAATTTATTATATTTCAATTTAAACCCTCTAAGTATGAAAGTGATTTTAAAAGGTCATTCTGTTAAATTTTCTATCCAAACTAGTAGAAATGGAGACATGTGCACTACACATGCCATTTTTAGTTAAATTTTTTTTTTCTTATTATTCACTAAATCTCCTTTGCTACCGTATTGCTTAGCCCCGTCGCTCTTTACTAGTGGCAGCCTCTGTGAGGTCATCCACAAACTCACCGCCCCCTCCGACGATTTTATTCCCATCGCCACTGCCACTACCACTGTCACCACTATGGTTCTTCCCCCACAAACTCTTATCCACAAAGGCCAACTCCAACATTAACGATTCCAACAGTCACTCTATTAATTCTCCCATCGACAACGCCGCTATAGGTTTCCCCAAATTCTCGAACATCAATGCCAGCGACTGCAATATGAGGTTCGTAAACCAATCGTTTGATCATAAATAGATCTATAGTGTTGCGTTGATGGAGTTGCGTTGACAAAGATCGATCAATGGTGTTCCGTTGATGGAATTAGCAGCTTTTTAAATCGACGTCGATCATCTCCAAATCACCACCATAGATCTAGCAAGTCAAAGGAAGTGTTGTTAAGGATGTCAATGGTTCGATTTTGGTCCGGTTTCATATAGAATCAAAACCAAAACCATTATACATATACCAAAACAAAAACAAAACTATTAGACGTATACCAAACCAAAAATCGCAACCAAAACTGCCATTTTTTTAAAATTGTTTTAAAATCAAACCATTTAAATTTATATCAAACCAAAATCAACATCGCAAAACCATTTAAGATTTTTCAATATTGTAAAAAACAAAAACTAAAACTGTGAAATCACGAGCTGTTGTTTTTTTTATATATAAACAAAAATATAACTAAAATATAAAACATAAATTTCGAAACACAACTAAAACCACAAAACTAATAATTGTTACAATAAACATTTACAACCTTAACTAAAATACAACCCTAACATATATATAGGGTTAAACTGTAAATATATCAAAAGTGAGGATACAAATGTTATAAAAATATATCTAAAATATGGTTAGATGGTTCAGTTACGTAATTTAGTTTCCTAGTTCTGTTTTGCAGTTACAATCTCAAAATCAAAATCAAAATCATAACCGCTTTGGTGGCTAATTTCAAAATTGAAACCGCAATCAAATTGTTTAGTCAGTTTCAAAACTGAACTATTCGATTTGATTTTTATTGCCACCCCTAGGTGTCACACACAAAATTGCTAGGCACATGGACACAATTATCATGATTTATTATTAGTGAAGCTGAACAATGTTAGCCCAAAAGCTAACCAATAAGAGGTGAATTGGGTAGTTACTAAATTTAAACAATTGAATTTTAAACACAAATAATCAATTTTTCTAAATTAATTATTATCTTATTAAGCAGCAAAAATATGTTCAACTAAATGCATATCCAAACAAACAGAAAACAAAACAATACAGCACAAAACAATATATCATGGTTTGGTAAGTTACTCTTACCTACATCCAGTTTCTCGAGCTCCACGGAGATTCACAATCCACTAAACCCCTGATTCCATTACCAAGTAGGAACCAAACCCCTTACAATCTCGTTTCTTTTCATAGATTCAGAATCAACTTTTATAACTATCATTTTCACAGGCTCAAGAAAAACTATATCTTTTTATTAGGCTCAAGACTAACCTAATTCTATTACAAAAAAGAATCAAAACATAATCCTTTTAATAGGGTAAAGATCAAACCAATCACTTCCTTACACTTTTGCACTTATCATTTTCGTAGACTTAAGGAGAATCTTTATAATCACTCAATTTTGTTACCGAAAAAATCACAGCCTAATTTTTTTCAAGAGAAAAGAATAACCTAACATTTTTGCAAGACAAATATCAAATCATAATCTTTTTCATGGGAAAAAGATCGAAACATTGTAAGTTTCTTCCCACAAGGAATTGTGAGTTTCTTCGCATAAAGAGCTTCTACCACCTCAATTCAAATATATATTTAATCAATCAGATAATCAATCAAAAATCATTTAAAAAGATTTTCAAGACTTAAGTTCAAAAATGATTTTCTAATAATACTTAACTAAGTAATCAACAAAATATATAAATCTTAGAAAGCAAATAAAAAAACATAGAATGATCTCATGGGGATTCACCGAAAGTTAGATTGATTTCACAATAAGAACATAAATCAGTGACGCAAATAGCGAACTCTTTAGATCAAGCACTTGAATATAATTTCTCTTAGAAATCTCAAGAATAATCTCACTCTTAGGAAGCTCAAAGCTAATTGTTCTTGATATGATTACTCTCATTCCCGCATAACTTATTAAAAAGACCTAGAACTAGTCCTCAAATGGCTAGTTTTCAAAGATATGTTATAAAATAACACTCTAAAACCCCATATAATGTATCATATCAATATAGGAATGTTTTATTTAAAAATATTCTTTGAAACACTCATCTAGGTCCATAAAAAAAATTTCAATTTGAAATCCATAAGAATATGAATTATTAAATCACTTTAATTAAGAGAATATTAAAATATATGGACCAAATCACTAGGGATCACATAATATGTCATGCATATTTGAATTACACTCAACTACCCCAAATATCTCTCTTGGAATCATAAAAAATGAATAGTTTTTTTACCAAGAAACCGATACAATCAATCTCTTGAATGAACTAGTCGATTGACCAGCTAACACCCTCGGTCGACCGCCCTATGCCAAAGGTTGAAATAGCCATTGGCCTTACGCCCGGTCGGTTGACTGACCCACTCTATCGGTTGACCAACTTGATTAGTGGCTTTTCTAATTTCTTCAATTCAACTATTGTTTCATTCGGTTGATCGACCTGAACCAGTCAATTGACAGAATCGATTAGAGTCCTTACTCTTTTACTCATTACAACCACTATTTCAATCGGTTGACCAATTATTTTTCTTGGTTGACTGATTGGATCAGTAGGACTCTATTTCTACTCTCAAAACTCGCTGTTTTGATAAGTCAACCGACCTATTTTGTCGGTTGATCGAATGGATGAGAAAACACAACATTTTATACTTTAAAACACATTTTTCACTTAGTCATTTATCAAAATCATTTAACATAAGGAGCACATAAAATATCTCATTTTTGGATCTTAAACTTATCGCTTCTTACTAACACACATAAAATTAATTCATTTTAAGTGTTGTGCGTGAAACTAATTCAGGTTGCATTAAGAGTATATAAGTAAAAAGTTGTATTCACCTAGTTGTTTTCAACGTCTTCAAAAATCTTCACGACTTTGTCATTCCATCTTGCACCCTTTATATTTTCTTAAACACATTGTATAGAACTATAAATCTGAAACCACTTAGTAAAAACATTAGTCCCACAAAAAAATCAAACAATGAATTGTTTATTAAAATATTGTATTCAACAAACACGTTAAAGATTTACCATTCACAACCATGGCACAAATTCCAAGCTAAAAGTACGACTTGCCCTATCTTTAAGTTTGGAACTATAGAACTATTAATTCAACAATGGTGATGATAATAAGAACAAATCCTTTATCCAAATGGGGACACTACTGTTAATTCACTGACAAAATAAGCATTCAAATCAATGTTTGACGTAGCCAGAAATTCCTAGCACGTGAAACAACTATGTACGTGCCAAAAATCTCTTCACCTTCCTCTTTGTACCTACAAAACCGTTTAGTTCTTGGGGGGGGACACCGGTGTGGTGTTAGCCAAAGAACCACCGTCATGAGAATAAGTTAATCTGATAATGGAGAAAGATAATACATAGATTGAGTCCCCTTAGTAAATGGTGATACCTTCCTTTTATATAGGCTTGATAATTCTTTACCGTTTTATTGGAGAGGTCGTCTGTTACATGATCCGCTCCTAACGTCCTAGAAGATAGCCACGATCTTCTCCCCTTATCGTGGGAGAGATCTTGTGTAACTAGTAATGATTTATTTGTCGCTACAATATCGCAAGTGTATGGGTCAAGTTTTAATAGTATATGAAGAGTAGGGTTGTCGCATCCACATGGATTGGTTTAAATTATCGTTGAGTACCGCAATTTTTGTAACTTAATTTTATTTAGGCGATCGAATTTTGTGGTTTTAAATTAATAAATCTAAAACAACTAAATAAAATATAAATACAAAAATAAAATAAAATATAGATTATTTATGCACAAATGTTCTAGGAACTTGACTTCATCTTGTTATTCCCGTGTTTTCCTATTTAGTAACTATTATTTAATTCCGTTCATTCAATAACCAAGGTCCTCATGCTATTGCTCTCTCACTACTTATCCCGAGTGTCAAGTGAGAGAATATGTAATCACTTCAATACCGATATCCCTATCCCATATTTAGGTAAAAACATTCGTTATACCCAACCTTATAGATTACGCAAGCTTTAAATATCTCCCGATTTATTAAAGTTTGCATTGTGTTTAACCTAAGTCTGAACCCAGGATTACCTTTCCCGAGTGTCAAATCCCGAGTTCTCAATTCAACCAAAATATCATGTGAAAGCATACATTGGAAGTATTATAAAAATAAACACAATTGAATGGAGATTCCTAGTTAGTAAATCTAGAACTTGATCACCTCCCAATTTCACAAATCCTCAATTCCCAACTATATTAATTAGGTGTTGATTGTCTCCCAGACTCACAACAACCTAAACTACGCACTCCCAATTCTGATTACGAATTTAACCTCTCCCAAATATAGAATCCGTAGCCTAACATGGTCTAACTCATTGGCCACATGAATCAAACACATTAGGCATAAGAGTAGCATAAAATGGAATTAAATTTAACAGTAAACAAAATAATCTAACACGATTCAAATGAGACTACATCAAGCCCTAGATCTAAATTACGAATACAACATAGATAGATCCATAGTTAATCTTCTCAATAAATTTTTAAATGTAAACATGTTCACACAATATTACCAATACAAAGTTACATCAAGATTAGGGAGACAGAATGTAAGAGAAAATACTTATTGTGGGTTTGGGCTCCAAATCTTCAACTCCATGTGCCACAATTGATGTTTTCTTCGTCGATCTCGCATCAAAAATCCATCACCCGGTGTTTTCTCACCCAAAATCGTCTCTTGCAGCTCCCAAAATCGCCCCATTTCATTCCATTCCTTTTTCCTCTTTTTTGAGCTCTTAAAATATAGGGGTAAAAAATAGGGTTTTCGAGTTGTAAACAGTGCAGACAGCACTGCAGTGCACATTTTAGCATGTTGCAGTACGATAAGGGCAGAACCCAACCCAAAGTTTCTGACAGGAGCACGCTGTAGTGCGCGTTGAGCAGCACCAATCTCTATTTCGTATTTCGGCCATAACTGTCTCATCCGAACTCTAATTGAGGTGATTCAAAAGATTTTTGAAGATAAAATATAGATATACAATTTCTATGTTTTGTGTTTCTCCAAATTCAGATTGAATAATAGTAAAAATTTGCCTTAAAGTTACAGAATCTACCTTCAATTTTTACTGTTTCTCCCATTTATTTGTAATCCTACAAAACACAACAAAAACACATTGAACTAACAAAAATGCTTGAAAACAGACAAATATTTGAACCTAAAAGTACTTGATTTGTTGGTAAATAAATCACTCATCAGTAACGTACTCAATTTATCATAGGCCGTTGTACTCACTAGGTTACAACTTTCTTCATGCGTAGAGGAGACAGTCACGATGGCCTGACCTATTCATTCCTTAGACCAAGACACCGTGGGCTTTAATCCACCCATTAATGGGCCTCTTCATGAGGCTTGTTTAGCAAGAGTGGTGGACTGTTGTAGCCCTTACTCAGATGGGCTCATTATTCTCGGCATGGAAAACGCATCGGTTCTATTTGTTCTGGATCGAATTACTGACCTGATCCGACCCACTAAGCCTCCACACCTATGTCAGTTGTGAGTGGGAGTTTTTCCATATCATTGGCCCTCCTGGCTTTCATGACGATTCAAAAAAAAAAAAAAAAAACGAAAGATCACTTCCATTTCATGTTAGTTCTCATCTTCCCCAAATCCTTTGGTTTCATAGCTTTTTTTTCGCATTATCTATTTTGATTGTCTCTTGTACTATCCTAGGATGACATTGAGTTAATCAAATAGTTCTGCTAAAGCTGGTTCATCGTCAAATCCCTTTATAGAGCGAATGAAGACGGCTGAGACTGCTCAGCCCTCTAATCCCCCAAAAAATTGGGGTGATCATGGGGCGAGCAAGATTCCATAGGAATGGCTTGGACCATTTAGGGAATAATACGGCATTCCTCCGTTTGTGTCAATAAGAGTTCTGTCTGAGAACGAATGCCCTTACGATGCCAAAGATGATGAAATATGCCTCTTTTTGTGGATTTTGAGTACGGACTCACTCTTTCCTTTACTCCCCTTGTTCACAATCTTTTTTTGTCAATTAGAGATAACATCTGCCAAGTTATCCCTAAATGGATTTCATCAAATCATGGGTGCAATTTTCCTTGCACGAGCAAACGAAACGTCTCTTTCTGTAGATACAATTAGGTATATAGGATACCTTAAATTCCTCACCAATCTTAGGAGATATTACTACTCTTTTCCCAAGAAATTTTCTTTTCTTACCGACCTTCCAATTAAAGTGAGAGACTAGCAACAGTAGTACATCTTCTTTTCGGGTTATTAGGAGTTCTCTCCTAAAGAAGTGGGGTAGCCCTTAATTGTGCCTAGGCACTTCAATACCCCAAGTAATTTCCTTTGTTATTCCCTAAAAATTTTGATTTCTTTTAAATCCTTGTTCAAATGGTTTTGATGCCTTTTTCTGGGGTCAATGGTACAGGTAAGAGAGCTTGCAAAAGTCTTGGCCTCACAGCTAGAACCGAAGGGGAATTGAGAAGGTTGCTAGTTCCAACAGAGCGTTCTTACAAAGTCTTAACTCATCGCCCATTTATCAGATTAGAAATAGATTCATCTTAATTCAATGAACTGACCGAGTTGCAAATTGGAAGAAATAGAAGAGGGCTCATGAAAAAGTCTTCCATGTCTGCCGGGTAGCCATCATCTCAGCCCGCCACTGCTGCTGTAAGACCGACAGCTCACTAGGCAGTAGAGCCTTCCGTTGCATTAGAAGTCAGGCAACCAGTTCATCTTGTTGTTTAAGCTCTTGCCGATCCTCAGCCCGCTATTCCAGATGTCACCGAATCTGAAGAAGACTCTCAGCCTTTGAGCATCTATAGGTGTAGTGTGATCTCAATGACCGTCCCAATGATCCCAGCACCAACACCAGCCCCAACAGAAGTTAGTGAGCCAATGCCTACTGCAGGGACGTCTGTTGACCATGCTGTTGTAGAGCCTCCATCAGTTAATCGTCAACCTCCTCAAGCGTCAGCTTCTAGCTATGGGGCATCAAGTGGCCGAGGTATATCCAAGTGGAAAATTTGCCAACTAATTGAAGAAGTTGGACCCTAAGTCCCGGGATCATTTTTAATTTTCAATAATGCTATCAAATTTATGTACGAGAGGTCTCGTGACAAAGGCAAAGAGAGGATTGAAGGCCGTAATAAATTTGAGTTGTTCAAGATGATAATTTGTACATTTCTTCAGGTAATCTCCATATTTTTTTAACCAATTTTCTGCCTCTCCAAGTTGTTTATTAATTCCATACTGCTCGATTTTTTGTTCTAGTGTATCCATATATCGTCTACCACCATGGTTAACTGTGCTGAAGATACAAATAAAATATACCCAACTCATGCATCAACTAACTGAGTTCAACAAGTAGGAAGAGAAAAATTGCTATTTGGAAGAACAAAAGCTCAGCTTGGAGACAAACCTAGCATTGGCGAGGTCTTCTCAAGAGAGGTTCGAGATGGAGTTGCACTCTGCTAATGAGCAAAGGAAAATCTACAGAAAAGCAACGAGCTCTATTGCTTAGAGAATGGCAGACTTCAGGCAGAGAGGATGGCGTTGAAAGGGGATTGTTTGTCCTTGAGAACTGATGTCCTCACTTTGATTGAGGAGATTAGCTCAGCTCGCTTGACAATTGATCAACAAGATGCTAATCTCAAGGCCAAAGATGTCGCCCTTCAAACCAAAAATGACACTATCTAAGGAAAGAAGAATGCCCTCCAGAAAATGCAGAATAAGAGAGATCGTCTGATGGCTGAGCTGGATCAGGAGAAACTGAAGTCTGCTGATCAAGTAGAAGTGGTGGAGAGGCTAATGACCTAGCTGGTAGCCAAAACGAAAGAGTTTGAGCAGCAGATTGAGGACCTATGGGTTGAATTCAAAAGCATATCCAAAGAGCTCCAAAAGGTGGGTTTGACTTTCTATCAGCGTAGAGTATCAGAGCTCAACCCCAATCCTGGCTGATTAGGCTGCTGCAAGATCAACCCAAGTCTTGGCTCAAGCTTTACCAATTGATGTTGTTGCCGCACAGACTTTTGACCAATCAAACATCACCGATCAAAGCGCCCCTTTCTGAACTGTCCTCCTGTCTTTTCAATTATTTTTTTTGACATCTTTAATTAATTTTTGGTAATGATAACTTTTTATCATCATGACATGTTTAGAACAGTAGCCGTTATTTTAATCTTGAAGGCATATTGTGATAATTACAGTACGTTTCTTGTCAGTACACATCATTCATGCCCTTAATGCATGTTTTTTTTACGTTTTAGTTTCTTCTCTATCTTCAATTGTTTGGCTATTTAAAGACAAACCAAGCGTTAATTATTCCTCCACAAATCCAAACGCTTTTAATCTTGCATTCTTGATTTCTTCATCTTCTTTTTCAAGTATTCTGTGATCATGGATTCTTCTTCATGGCCAACACATAACCTCAAAGGCTAGCTATAATATTGTTGATCCTGCTTATAATTATTTGTGTATTGATTATACTCGGGTGGTGGATAGTATGGATCAGGATAAAAATTATTGTAGAAAAATGTGGGATATTGCTAATTGTACTGACATTGGTTTAGTAAGATGAGCAGGACTTTGACATACAGTACATTAAAAAGGGTCGGGTTACAGTCTTGAAAGATTAGACTGAATAAGTTCTGAAACTAAAGTGACTAATCTCTCAAGGGCGTTATCCATCTAACCTAGTCCCAAATATTTTTTTTTCAAATATATATATATATATATAGATATAGATATAGATATTAATTTTATTTTTCAGAAAAAAAAAATAGACAGAATAACTTGAAATACTTGAAAGTTGGATCTTAGTTAAATTGTTAAAACCTACAAAAATAAAAGTCAAGAATGAGAAGAGATATATATACAAATGGAGAAAGAAAAATAATAACAAAATCAACAATTAGCGATGCCGATCCCCTGTAACGGTGCCAAAATTTGATCGCTAAAAAATAATACCTTAAATAGTACAGGGATACTGATACAGTACAGGTTTAAGTAGGGTGTCGAATAATAGGGATTGGTTTTGTAACTATTAATTTCAATTATTTTTATTTCTTTGATAAAAATGAGTTTTGATTTTTAAGTACAAGAATATAAAATAATAAATCTAGACAATGAGAGCAGGGAACCGGGTTAGGAATTGTGGGTTTCTTATTTTGGAATTATGTGTTTTTGTATTTTCTTTTTAATTTGGATTCGTGCAAACGAACGTTCCTAAATATAAGTCAGAACTACTCAGAAAGATTCGATCGATTATTCACTGACATGAACTATCTTCGATATTCAATTCCTATATTGCTCTAATCTAAGGTGAATTAAAATCTAGACATAATTCATTCGAACCAATAATAAAATTCCAAAAATATTATTTTATGAACGTTAGATCTAACATTGTAGTAACAATTAAATTTTAAATCGAAAATCTCTACAAAAATATTTTTAGATTAAATCCAATCATGATAAAACTATTTCAAGGGCAACATTCCTCATCATACAATTGTTCACACATAATCTAAAAATAAATTAAAAACACAATGTTACATGAAGCCAACCACACTTACCCTAATCCTAACCCGATTGAAACCTTAGCCGTTCATAGATCTTTCTTCTTCTCAAATGATGTTCATCAATGATCCCATTGAAGAAGAATTAACCAAAAAATCGGCAATAACCAAAAATAAATGAAAAATAAAACTAAAACTATCAAAAAAGAAAAATGGAAAAGAACCTACTGCCGAAAATGAAAAAAAGAAGAAAACTAAAAAAAGAATGAAAAAGAACCCCCTCATACCCTACTACTGAAGCAACTAAAAAAAGGCGGAATAAAGAAAAGGAAAAAAATAAAAATAAAAATAAAAAAGAAGCAAAAAGAATCGGCTCCCACTGGTCTGGTCTGAAATTGCCTTTTATTTCCCCATTGCTAATTATCCATTAATTTTTAAACCTCAGGCCTTAAATGCATCAAATGGCCATTTAGTGGCTAGGGTAACCGCCCAAATCAGACCAAATTTGGTCGGCTGTCCAAGCCGCACGCGCATCACCCGCGTGTCTGAGTCAGCTACGTCATGCTAAGTTAAAATTTCTGTATCTTTTTGGACTTCGATTTTACTATATAATAAGTTGTTGAAAAGTTTATGAACTTCGATTTTACTATATAATAAGTTGTTGAAAAGTTTATGAAGTCTATTTTCATATGAAATTTATTCCATCATAAAATTCTTACTGTAAAATTAATTATAACAGAAATAATGAACAGTGATTTTCGTACTAGTGCCGTAAATCGCGATTTTTATCTAGTTGATACTTTTCTTGCGTATTTTGCTTTCAAATAATGTATTTTTTTTTTTTATCTAATTCTTCAAATCTAAATAAATAAATAAAATAAATCAATTACCATTGTTTAAAAAAATTGAAAGATTAACAAAATTTAATTTAACGGTATTAGATCGCGTAAAATGTGGCGCAATCACCTCGCCTGTGGTCAAGGAATAGCAGGGGGGGAAAAAAAAAAATATATATATATATATATATATATCAGCTGACGCATGACAACTGCCACATGGCAACATTTGTGGCAAAAAAAAAAAAAAAAAACACGTGAAAACGCGCCCTAAGTTCGGAATTTTCTAGAAAATTCCTTTTCCCCGCCGAATTTGGATTGAGTTTAGGCGGCCAACTAGGGTTTTTAGATGTTTTTCATTCTCCATATTTTCCTGTAAATAGGAATCTTTTCCTCCTAATTTATTCACTCAAAAATTTAGAGAGAAACCTTCTTAGAGAGTGATTCTTAGCTATAGCCTATTCGGGAAACCGTCTGTAGGAGAGAAAAAACCCGTGCATCGGGAATCTTGGCCAGAGCAAGTATGTTTTCTGATTCTTTTAATTTTCTTCATTATTTTCTTGTTATCGCAATTTAAATTCCTGTATGTTTAGTTTTGTTATAATCATCCGACAACTCAATGAAAACACCAGAACGTGGTTATCCATTCTCAACTCTAACCTCCGAGCGTTAGATGATGATATTTTTTTCCCTTTTATTTTTATTTTTTTTCTTTTACTTTTTCTCTTCTTATTTTTTATTAAGTTGTTGTTATTCATAAAATAAAAAGTAAAAAATAAAAATACAAATCGTCCAAGGATTCGATGAAAACGTCAGGACCAGGTTCTCCTTCTCAAGTTTAATTTTTTAGCATTTAGATGAGGATATATTGTTTTTTTTTTATTTTTTTATTTATCATCATTGTTTATTCATAATATATATATATATATCTGGTTAATTATACTTTATTCCCTATGATTAGGTCATTTTGCATTTTGTTCTCCTGTGGTATTTTCTTCACTACTTAATATATGGTTTTGGACCAAAGTGCAACCGTTAAAATTAAGGATAAACTTGTCATCTCACTTTGAAATTAAGAGTAATTTCTTCGTTTTACTAAAGCTAATTCAATGGGTCAATTAAAAATATCATCCAAACTTTAAAGGTTAAACATATATTTTTTTTCTTCTTCATTCTTCTTTCACAAGCAATCGACCACCCCACGCCAGCCACCGTTAACCTTGACGGCCAACCAACTTGAGTAGCTACTTCAATTTGAGGAGCCTGCTTCTTTGTTCCGCCCTTGGATGTCCACAGCGGCGGCGAACTGGGTGTTGCAGTCTATTAGAAAAGAAGAATAGAGGAAGAAAAATGATTCTATTCAATTGTGTATCCTCTGAATTACATATAGGTCTATTTATAGGTAATTAAAAAAGATAATTATCAACTAACAATCATTAACTAATTCTAACTTGAACTAATTATCAACTAACTCTAACTAACTTTTTACATGAATTCTAATACTCCCCCTCAAGATGGATTGTTAATATCTTTGACAGCCATCTTGGATAGTAAAGGGAATAGTGAGGAAGTAGGTAAAGGCTTAGTAAAGATGTTCGCAAGTTGATGTTGAGAACGAATTAGCATAATCTTGATATCACCAGTAGAGATTTTATCGCGAACAAAATGACAATCAATTTCAATATGCTTCGTGCATTCATGAAATGTAGGATTAGAAGCAATATGAATAGTTGTTTGATTGTCGCAAAAAAGAAGAGCGGATGAAGAAGGAACAATAGAAAAATCCTTCAATAGTTGATGGAGTCAAACAAGTTCACTAACTGTAGTAGCCATAGCTCGATATTAAGCTTCAGCGGATGAACGAGAAATAGTGGTTTGGCATTTAGCTTTCCAAGAAATCAAAAAATCACCCAGAAACACACAAAATCCCGTCGTAGATCGACGAGAATCCAAACATGCACCCCAATTCGCATCAGAAAAAACACGTAGCTGTAATGAGGAAGAAGATGAGAAAAATAAACCTTGGCCTGGTTTAGCTTTGAGGTACCGAAGAAGATAATGGGCTACATGCAAGTGAGGAGTATGAGGTTGAGACACAAATTGACTCAACTTGTGAACTGCAAAGGTAATATCAGGCCGTGATAGATTGAGGTACAAGAGTCTGCCAACCAAACATCAATATTGAGTGGTATCATCAAGAAGTTCGCCATTAGAAGAGTTAAGAGATAACTTTGGGTCTATAGGAACACTAGCAGGTTTGGAAGCAAGAAATCTCGTATCTTCTAACAGCTGTAAAGTATACTGGCGTTGGGAAAGTACGATGCCTTTAGCGGACCGAGAAATTTCAAGTCCAAGGAAATACTTCAAGTTACCCAAATCCTTTAGCTTGAACTAAGTGTGGAGGGATTGTTTTAAAGATGCTATAACTTGTGAAGATGGACCCGTGATGATGATGTCATCAATGTAAACAAGTAATGCAACAAAAGAGATACCAGAACCTTTAGTAAAGAGGGAATAATCAGATTTGGATTGGACCAAACCAAGTTGAACAAGAACTTGAGAAAATTTGGCAGACCATTGTCGTGAAGCTTGTTTAAGGCCAATGATCGACTTGTGTAATCTGCAAACCAATTTTCCGGTATGATCAGAATTCTCCCACTTACGCATATAACCAAGTGGAATGTCTATGTATACTTCCTCAAATAAGTCACCGTTGAGAAAAAGCATAATTAACATCCAATTGAACGAGATGCCAATTTTGACAAGTGGCGAGAGTCAATAGAACTTTGACCGTAACCAATTTAGCAACATGAGAAAATGTGTCTAAAAAATCAACGCCCCCTTGTTGATTGGAGCCCTTGGCAACCAAACGTGCCTTGTATATTTCAATAGAGCCATTAGATTTGTATTTAGTGCGATAAACCCAGCGACAACCAATAGAATGTTTACCAGGTGGTAAACTAACAACAGTCCAAGTGTGGTTAAGGTCCATGACACTCAATTCGTCTTGCATAGCCTTGCGCCATTCAGGAAAAATAACTGCTTGATGATAATACTGAGGCTCAATAGTTGAAGATACATTGAGAATAAAATGCCGATGAGAAGGAGAAAGCATATCATATGAAATGGATCGTGAAATGGGATAAAGAGCTGTAGAATTAGAAACCTCATGAGATAAAGCATAAGATAACAGATTGCAATGAAAATCCAGTAAATGGAATAGCTGTTTACTGATCCGCAAAGTTCTACGAACAGAAGTAGAAGGCTGAGAGGAAACAGCTTGAGGAATGGACTCTGTTGTTGGTTGAGCAGTGGGCGGAACAGCTTGAGGATTGGACTGTTCTATTGGAGAAATAACAATGTGAACAGGGGGCTGAGTAGAAGGTATAACAGTAACAGACATTGGAGGAACATCAAGATCCGATCGTGGTAAAACGAAATTAGGGAAAGGATCAATAAGTGCATTTGCAGTAGTGATAGAGTGAAATAGAAATACTTGTTCATGAAAAACAACATCTCTAGAGACAAAAATATGTTTAGTCTCAATGTCGTAGAGCTTATAGCCTTTAATGCTGGAAGGATAGCCAATGAAAACACACATTCTTGCTCGTGGCTGGAACTTAGTTCGATGAGAAGGAAGTGTAGAAGCAAATGCAAGACATCCAAAAACACGAAATGTAGAGTAATCCACATTTGACTTGTAAAGCATCTCACAAGGAGTCTAGTGAATAAGAAGAGATGATGGAGTGCGATTAATCAAGAAAGTAACAGTTAGAATACATTCAGTCCAAAATGCAATAGGAAGTCTTGATTGAAAATATAGAGCTCGAGCCACGTTTAGAAGATGTTGATGCTTTCTACCACAGAATTTTGTTGTGGTCAATCAACACAAGAAAATTGATAAAGAACACCTTGTTCATGAAAAAAATCAGTAAATGCTAATTCCTTGGCATTATCAGACCGGAAAGCTTTAATCTTGCAACCAAATTGAGTAGCAACCATGTGAAAAAATCGGGGAATTACATTAAGAACATCCGATTTATTTTTGAGCAAATAAACCCAAGTAAAATGGGTACAATCATCAACCAATGTCAGAAAATACTTGTGACCAGAATATCCAGTTACATGATAAGGCCCCCAAATGTCACAATGGATCAAATCAAAAGCAAATGCAGACAACTGATTATGAGATACAAAAGAAAGGCATCGCTGCTTTGCCAAATGACAAATATGACAAGGTTCCATAGGTGATATTTTGATATTATCACACTTTAATCGATCTTGTAAATCAGCCAAGTGCTTGGAAAATAAATGCCCAAGGCGGTTGTGCCAAATTTGAGCAGAAACTTTATTAACAGAAGCAGAAATAGTTGCATATACATGTTGCGCATTATTGGCAACAAAAATGTAAAGATCACCGTGTTTGTTACCCCAGCCAATCATCATTTTGTTGTTGGTCCCCTGGATTACAGAATGATTATGATAAAAAGCTTCCATAAAATCACAATCATTGGTGAGAGCACTCATGGATAGGAGATTATACTTGAATTGGGGAACATATAAAACATTTTTCAGCAATAATTGAGTGGTCAATCGGATGTCCCCATAATAATGAACAGGAATGCTATCATGGTTCGGTAAAGTAACATGAGAACATATTAGCATGCGAACAAATATGTCGTGTAGCACCAGAATCCATTATCCAAAATTGCGAAGAGGATAAAATAGGATTTAGAGAGATGGAAAAACAAGTACCTGTGGCATAGGAAGTAGATGCCATATCCGGATACTCAGTGGTTTGAGCAGAAGAGGATAAATGAGTTGAAAACAGGGACATCAGCTGCTGATATTGAGCAGAATTAAGATTCTGGAAGAAATTCCCAGAAGAAATGGTGTCATCATGGTTTGGTTGAATTGAAACTTGATTGATGGTGGCAGTAGAGGTAGTCAAAATAGGTTGCTGTCTTGTTTTATAACCAGGAGGAAAACCATGTAATTTGTAACATTTTTCAAAAGTATGACCATGGTAATTGTAGTGAGTGCAGTAAGATTTGTACCGGATTTGAAATCTGGAGCCACCATGATGTACAGGTTTATATCTTACCTGCTATTTCGGCTGATCAGTACGAACAACAAAAGCAAGTTGGTTGGATGGATCGACAGTAGAACCAATGATGCGCTGACGTTCTTCTTGCGAAATTAAGGAGAAGACTTTGTTGATGGATGGAAGATGATCCATCAAAAGCATCTGTCCACGAGCTTGAGCAAATGATTCGTTCAATCCCATCAGAAAGGCCAGAACATATTCATTCTGGTCATATGAATTCAGCTGCTGAAGACCTCCACAATTGCATTGACCACATGAACAATTTGGTCGATAATTGTTCAGCTCATTCCATAGAGTTTTTAATTTGGTGAAGTAGACAGCAACTGAATTTTGATCTTGAGCAAGATTAATAAGCTCTCGACGTAGTTGAAAAATACAAGGACCATTTCGTTGTTGAAATCGCTTCTTTAGATCAATCCAAATTTCATGTGCAAAGATAGAATAGATGAGACTAGCTGAAATCTCCTTTGAAACTGAATTCAAGATCCAGGACATAACCATATTGTTGTTTCTGGTCCAGGAATTGAGAAGAGAAGAATCGTTATCACCTGGTGTATTGAGAGAACCGTCAATAAAACCTAATTTGTTCTTGACAGAAAGAGCAATAAGCATTGCACGACTCCAAGAAGCATAATTATCTCTTGTTAATGGCTGTGAAACAAGAGAAATACTTGGATTATCGGAATGATGAAGATAGTAAGGATCGTCAATGGTAGATCGTTCATGAACAGAAGATGAGTTTCCAGAATGTATCGACTCCATGATGAAAAAGTAAGATATAGATCGAAGTGAAAATCGTTTATTTAGACAAAGTTCAATCGAAGCTTAATCGAAGCCCAATCGAAGCTCAAACGTTGCACAAATGAAGATCTGTGAGAAGAAACTGCAATCGACAAATCTGAAATCGTCGGATGAAACAGAATTCAAGCGAAGCTCAGGCGAAGCTCAAGTGAAGCTCGATCGATGCGTAAACAAAGATTTGCAAAAGAAATTTTACAATCGACGATAGTTAAAATCGAAAGTACTAGCGATGAAGCAAGAAATTAAGGAGGAAGAAGATTCGATTAGGTTTAAACGAATCGAAATGAAAAGGCAGAAACGAAGAAGGTCTCAATCAATCGATCAGATACAATCGTCAATTGAGTATGAAGATATCAGCTGATACCATATTAGAAAAGAAGAATAGAGGAAGAAAAATGATTCTATTCAATTGTGTATCCTCTGAATTACATATAGGTCTATTTATAGGTAATTAAAAAAGATAATTATCAACTAACAATCATTAACTAATTCTAACTAACTTGAACTAATTATCAACTAACTCTAACTAACTTTTTACATGAATTCTAATACAGTCTTCTTATATATGGAATTCTTCAACTCCTTAATCAGCTATTCCACGAGCTTAGAACTAGAAGCGATAGCCTTAGCATTTGGGTCAACTTTGCGAGATTTCATATACGGAGGGTCAGACTCCAATTCTAACTCAGAATCGGATTCTTTTTTCTATATTTCTGTCTCTCTTCTTTCTATCTCTCTCTATTTCTCTCTTTCTATTCACTCATCTACTCTCTCTCTATCACACACACAATCTGCGCTCAGATTTGGAAAACGAAGCAACAGATTTGGATTGGAATTGCAAAAGATTAAATGGATGAGAAGCTAATTATCTATTTTCAGTCTTTTTCTTGGCATAGATTTTTTTCTTTTCTAGCAAAAACCAACGGTTTTTTCAAATAATTTGGCAAAGGAAAAACCAACATCAATGGAGGTAAAATTGAATCCATTGAAATGTCGCCATTGTTGCACAGAAGCAAAATGATGACATATTTTGTCACCCGATTGCTCATCCCTTTGAGCTTCTCCAACGCCATCTCCAAGTCTTCTGGATTTTCCAACAACCCTCGTCGTCTCCCTCGTCTGGTTATTCGGGTTTCAGTTTGAGGTTTGATTTTTGCGGAATGAGAGATATGGCGAGGATATGTCATCCACGAAGAAGACCAAGAGCTAGAGGTCAAATTCTCTCACGGAAGTTTGATTCCCAAACCCAAACATCACTGACGGAAGTTGCTACAGGAATTAAAAAAAAAAAAACCAACTTTTCTGTCTCTTTACACACACACACACACATATATATATGTATTTATTGGAAGGAGACGATCTGTGGGTGGGTTGCAGAAGATGGAGCAAGAGTGGGGGTGGGTCGCCGGAGATGTGGATGGAGTGGGAAATGGAGAAGTTGAAATTAAAAAAATACATAATAGTCCCTTGAGTTTTTAAACATATACAAACAGTCATATTAAAATATTTTAAGGGTATATAAATGTCATTTCACACCACTTAACATATTTTTGTTGAATTTTGTCCGTTGACCGTTATAGTTAATGAAAAACTTAATTGTTACACTTTAGTTCAAAATCAAAGTTGGATAAGTGGTGAAGAAAATACCACAAGAGGGCAAAGTGCAAAATGACCTAACCACATGGGATAAAATATAATTAACCCAAAAATAGACAATAAAAAGACTTCATTTTGTAAAAATTAATCCCTATAAGTCTTAGGTTGAATTCAACGATTAAATAAATTGAGAAAGAGTTTTTCATAACATCGATTCAGTTCCCCAATTAGAGTGGAATTTGGAAACGATTGGTTTTAGGAAATCTCTTCCATCGGTAAATCTCTTCATGAGATTCCGCCTAAATCTTAGAAGAACTAATTCCAATAAACTCGTTTCTGTAATTTTTCCTTGATTCTCATCTCCACTAAATTTTGAATTTCAAATCGAAATTCTTTGAATTAATTGGGCAAATTAAGAAAGTAGGCATTCCTTACATCCACGTATTAAGTAACGTAATATCTCACAATATCTTGCATATTACTTTTTGTATCATTTAGACGACATGCCTAAGACACTTTCACCACCTATGCTTTTTATGTTTCATCACGTTTCATATACGTTATTCTAGACACTATAATTCATGCCACTTTTCATCGTTTAGTATACGACACGTATATTACTTTCTCTTTTCATATAAGCCACATATACATATTTGTTGATCCCGGGATTTTGATGGACAATTTAGTATTGATGATTTTGGTGGAACTAATGAGTTTATTGAATGTTTTAGTGTAAAAGTTCCATTGATGATATTATCATGAAGAAATTGTTGAAGATGCTAAGAGACTTACAAAGAGTTGGACATTAAGAAACTGAAGATTTTAAAGAATCTAGGTGAAAATAATTCATGTTAATTTTTACTTTCAATGTATCCCGATTATGATCACACACCACACAAAAATGAATTTATATTTATGTGTGTTTTTATTAGGATCTTAATTAGTTAACATATTTGCACTAATGTGAAATTGAAAAAAAATATTGACCTAAGAAATATTAGTATTTAAAATTTATTAATAGTGTCAATTAAGTTAATCGAGAAAAAAAATCGGTTAAAGGGTTGAAACGTCGAAGATTGGAGTTAAAATAAATTAAGGAGAAAGTGTTCCAACAAGGATCAGTCAACCGACCAATGAGGATCAGTCAACCAATGAGAAGTGGCTGGAAAATGGTACAATCTTTGGATTGATCGATCAACTGACCTAGGAGAAATTGGTCGACCTGCGGCCGATATCTAAACTCTCTGAATCGATCGGTAGACAAATCATGGAGGATCGGTCGACAAATCATAGCCTAACAATGTCCTGGGGAGCATCTTGAATCGATCAATCAATCGTCTCATGGAGTATCGGTCGACCGACTGACGAGTAATTTTGGCTTGGGCTACAACCTGAATCGATTAGTCGAGTGGTGAGTTTTGGTCGGTCAATTGATAGTGTTGGTTCAGGATTTGAGGATTTCATGGATTTGATCAAAAAGTAGTCGTTACTAGCTTTTGTTTGTTTAAATCTAAGAGATATTCTAGGGATTTGATATTATTATAGATATATGGTTGTTCTTTTGATATCCCTAAAGATATAGTGTATATGTTTATAGTGTTTCTCAAATTAGAAAATTTAATACTTTCTATCTTATCGATTTGAGTTTGAAATTTTTTTGAGGGACTCAATTGAATGTTTTGAAAGCTATGTTTAAGTAAATTGTACTAGGAATAAAAGATAATGATACATGAGTTCTATAGGTGTCTTTTTACATGCTTATCATTTGAAAATTAGTCGTTTGAGGGCTTGTTCTAATTACCTATATATAGACCTACGGATTTCATATATTATATACACAATATCAAGAACTATTCAATTACTGAGCTTTCTGAGAGTTATCATTTTGATATTATAATTAGAAAATATTGTCAGATTATTATGGAGTTAAAGTTCTTGAGTTAAAGCGCTAATTGATTTAGCGTCACCGATCTGAGCTGTTTAGCGATTTGATTTGCAATCTTTCGGTGTTTTTCTGGTGAGATCGTTTCAAGCTTATTCTTTATTGAGTTTAGTGTTATTATTGCTTGCTTGGTTATTCGATCTTGTGAAATCGGTTTTTGAACTTTAAAATCTTTTAAAACGATTTTGGTGATAATCTGATTACGTGCTCAATTTTGTGTTACCAGTATTATTTTTTTGTAATTATATTTTATATTTCTCACTTAATTCTATCACTAGTAATTATTGGAACATTAATTGAGTTCAAATTAATTTGAGGTGGTATAAGCTCTGAGTAAGAAGAACTTCTCAATTTCTTGTAATTAGTGAGTTGTGTATAGATTAGGTACTATTGAGAATATCTAATCAGTGGTAGTTGGGTTTCAATAATTTCCGGTAAAGAGATTGAGATTTGATATTTACCTAATTACAAAAAGGTTAGGTTACTCTTTCCTGTGAAAGAGATAGGTGTGATTCTTCCTGATTAGAATTGAAATTGAGTGAATTGTAAAGCTTTCATCCTTACCTGAAAAAATGATACTTAGAGTGATTGTGAGGTTTGATTCTTAGCCTAAGGTATAAAAAAATTAGGTTTGATCCTTAGACTGTAAAATGATTAAGTTAGTCTTGAGTCTGGGAAAAAGATAAAGTTATTCCTGAGCTTGTGAAAAATGATTGTAAAGGTTGATTCTGAGTCTGCGAAAAAAATCAGTGTAAGGGTTTGGTTTGTACCTGGGAAAGGAATCTTGAATTTAGTTAGTGCGAATCTCCATGGAACTCGGAAGACTGAATTAGCTAAGAATAGTTTGGTGAACCAAGATATATCGTGGTGTACTATATTATTTTTTTTTTTATTTCTTATTGTTTGGGTGTGCACTTAGATTTGAATACTTATCCACTGCATAATAAAAATAATAATCGATTTAGGATAAATTGATTAATTGATTAAAATTAATTATTTGAAAATTCAAGTGTTATAAAGATAAATAATTAATTTAGGGTTAAATTAATTATTTGGTTATTTAAGTGTTAAAAGTTGATAATTTGATTTAATTTTTATAACTATCCAATTTACCCCCCCCCCTCTTGAGTAGATCACTAGGCCAACAATATTTTTGCCACATATAGTTATTTTATTCCCTAATTTATTCATGTATTCATGTCACTTGCATTGACACATTTAAATTAAGAATGTTTTGCATAAAAAAAAAAAAATCATGTAGCTGTAGGACACTATATCAAAAATAAATACATTCTTGCATAAATAAAATAAAATCATATCATGCTAGTTAATATCATCACACTTAGCATTCGCATTCATACTTTTATACTTTTTCGTAATTTATTTAGTTTAGTTTGCCCATTTAAATTAAAGAAATTCATCGAAAAACACATAGAAAACTACCATTCGGGGACCATCTTTGTCAAATCCCTTAATATTTGACAATATGTCATACTAGGGGATATTCTAAAAATACCAAAATTAGTCTCATCCTAATTTGGAAAATACCAAAAGAGCTTTATAAGAAGGAAATAATTTTTAAAATAAAATAAAACATTCGAACTTAAACTAAATGAATTTAATTGGATACAAGATACCATTTTTGGACGGACATCTTGGGGTGCTTAACACATTCCCCGAGCGTAACCGACCCCCGAGCTCTTTAAATAATCTTTGGTTTGATCTTGTTTTGGAGTCAATTTTACTTAGGCCTTTTAAATTATTTTTTCTAAAAAAATCAGTGACCTAGCACACCACTTAAATCCCATGATAGGTGGCGATTCCTTATTTTAAAAAATGATCTCAATATTTTTTGAGAAAACTGACGCTTTTAAAAAAAATCCATTCCTTTTACCCTTTATTATTTTATATTTCTTTTCCTTTCAGTAAATCGGGGCACGTCACATATCATTTTCATGTTCACAATGGATTACAACTCATTTTGCACTTTCTCTCCCACTGGTATTTTGCTCACCACTTTGCTCACTCATGATTTTGCAAAAAGTGCACCGGTTATTTATTGACAGAAACAAATTAAAAGACAAACTTAACCTTTATCCCATTTTTTTAATTTTTATTTTTTTTAATTTTTTTTTTTAATATTTATTAAATTAGTGAAAAATAATATATTTTTTTTTTAATTTTAAAAGTTACTTAGAATGAAATCCAAGGGAATACCTGTCAATCATAGAGTTACTTTTCGGCAAAATTTGACTTTTGGGGGTGTTGACCGTCAAATTTAATTCAAAAGCTACCCGTTGCACTTTTTGCAAAACCACGAGTGGTTAAAGCAGTGATCAACATACCGCAAGAAGATAAAATGTAACTCGGTCAAATTACAAGGGAGTAAACTATCATTTTCCCTTATTTAAATTTAACTGGTTTCATTTGAATCAATACATTTAATTAGAAAAATAAAATGTAAATACCCTTGTCTAAGCTCGGCCTAAGCCCAGCTCGGCTCGGGGTCTCCATGTCCAGCATCGATTGAACCTGCCAACTTCGCGCCCGGCGGAATGAACCCGCCGCACACCCACACGCGTGCCACCAAGATGGTGTTTGTCCTCTATGTCGAACTCAACGTGGGGTTCATCACCACCGCCAACGTCCTCGTCTCCATGTCCATCAAGACAGGCAATCCCTTTGTGTTCCCCGGAGACCTCGTTCACTTCCAGAAGAACAACGACAAAGTTCCAGCGATCATCAATACCGCCTTCAACAGCCTATTGCCGAGAACTCAGTCAATTGCCGCCACCCTTTTCGCGGCATCGCCGCCAGTGACGGACAATGTTCTGACCAAAACTTTCCAAGTTGGGACAAAAGAGGTTGAGAAGATCAAATCAAGGTTAGTACCCAAGAAGTAGAAGTGATTCTAAAAATTGTAGGGTGTGAGGGGTATACCAAGTACACATTGTGGAAATTTAAACTTGTTTTGTTGAATAATCCAAAATTGTAGTAATAAATTTGTGTGAATTTTAAACTTGCTTTGTTGAATAATCCAAAATTGTAGTAATCAATTTGTGTGAATTTTTAAGTTTTCATATCACAAAATCAATAAATTGATCATTGTGTTTGTTTTTTTTTTCACTTCTGCCAATACTAAATTAGAAATAGTTACAGGTGTATCACAATCAATACAAAGTTGACATTATTAATTCGGTTTATTTAGTAAATCAGTCTTGTATACCTGTACAAAATTTAATTTGGGATTATTATTTCAGAGTATTTGATGAGTGAAAAATCCCCACATGTGAACCAGAGTGAAGGAAGACGAGGAAACAGGCCGGACCTGCCCGAGAAGTTTGACCCGAAAGAGGCGGCGCAATAGTGGGCATAGGATGCTGCCCTAATAGCCCATGAACAAGGTGACTAACCTGCTGAGTACAACCCAACCACGCATTGGGCCTATTTAGAGCAGGACGAGGCCACCCAAGCAGGTAACAATCACCGAATCTAAGGGTAGCAGGTTAACATAATCGTTGCCTCACCTACCACCGCCCCCATACACTTCCACGATTGACACCACTTTCCATAATGGGAGCACAGGCTACAATTAATGTACGGCGGAGTATTTGTTACGCGCTCACGTATTGGCTACTCGCAAGTGTTCGGGGTCAAAGTTTTAGTATAATGTGATCTTGAAAGATCGGGTATCGTATCTATAGGGATTGGTGTCATTATTATCGAGTACCATAATTGTCATAACCTAACTTTATCTGGGCGACCAAAAATGTAAATAATTAATTAAACTAAACTAATATAACCTAAATTATCTATACTAATATACTAATATGTTTTAGGGGAAAGAATTGTCTAGGGAATAACGTGGTTTACAAATACACATTCGATCTCGATTGACTTACGTTTACGGTGTTCGACCTATTTGACAATCTCGGTATCTAAAACTCCTTCATCACCTCTCTCGAGTGTAAGACGGGGGATATAACGCAACTTCGTGTCAACGAAGCAATCCCCCTCAACGTCTTAACAACCCTAGGTTGCGTGAGCCTCGCCCCAACGTCATTGATTGCACACAATCCAACTCCCGACCAAATTGTTGGATCGTGCGTTTTGTTAACCCTATCGACAATCTTAGTTCTAAAATTCCACCGCCACCTCTCCTGAGTATAAGACGGGGGAATACATGACTTCGAGTCAACGAAAAAGTCCCCATCAACGTCTTAACGACCCTAGGTCATGTGAGTCTTGCACCAACGTCATCGATTGTCCACAATCCAACTCCCGACCGGGTTATTGGATCGTAGCGTTTGTTTATCCTAATCCAAATCCGGGGTTTATCAAACCCCGTATTCTCCATGTATCTATCGAAGCATAATAAACAAACAATATGATAAACATAATCAAACTACGAAGAACAAACATAAGCGCAACACCGAAATCATACGAAACAGATATTTATAAATATATTGTTAATCCATGTACAATCCATGTTTAACTACGGCCATTACCGCATTTACAAATAAAGCACGAGCTAAACATGCTCACAAAATCCTAAGTTAAAGAAATAAGGGAAGAAATCGAAGAACTTAGCCTCATCCGAAGATTTATCGCTAAGAACCGTTCAACGATCACTTCGCCGTCTTCCTCCAACTTGGGATGTGAGCTCTCCCTCTAAAACTCCTCTACATATCCTATACTAAGCCCTAAAGTGGCTCTAATGGCCGGAGGAGAGGAGATGAAGGGGTATAAATAGGGAAAATATCTTAAAAATGTCTAAAATCTGGTGCAGAGTGACGGCCTAGGCGGTGGGTATGTCGGTTCAGTGATCGCCTAGGCAGTGGCTTGATCGCCTAGGCGGTGGAATAGTAATCCAAGTCTCTGCATTCTAATGGCCTAGGCGGTGAAACTGCAGTGAGTTTAGGCTTGGCTCTGTACATTGATCGCCGCGGCGGTGGCTACAGGTTCTGAATTTCAGTTTCTTTGCCTTTTTTCCACTTTTCTTCCACCGTCTTTGATTCGATGTGATCATTTTTTATCCGTTTTCATCCTGTTTCACCTCGAACACCTGATTTATACAAAAACACATAAAAAAATATTAAAATGCACTAAACATACTCAAAAACTAACAATGTTCGGATTGAAAATAGATAGGTAATTTACACCTATCAAATACCCTCTAACTCAAAATTTTGCTAGTTCTTGAGCAAAACACCCACGCAATAAAAGAAAATATAACAACTAAAAACTAAAAATGAAAAACACGAAAAACAAATATGTGCAAGTTTTGAGTATCATCTACCGCCCAAACGAATTATCCCTTATTGGCCCCCAATCCTATCGAGTTCAGGCATAAAAACACACCATGTAGTATTCTAGAATTTCAACATTTATAATAGTAAGTGCCGTTATAGATCCTACTAAAGTGTGTGTGTGTGTGTGTGTGTTTAAAACTCAAATATATAATTGTCTGTTAATCGGATTGGATTATCCACCATATAAGCGCATGACAAAAAAAAAAAAAAAACCGAAGGTATAGAGAATCCATAGGCTTGACCCGGGATCTATTCTCCACTAATGTAGGCTCGGAAGTTCAAAAAGATCAATAGGTCTTGGTTCGGTTTGGGACAAATGGCCAAGGGTAATTTTGAAAGAGAAAACGGGTTAACGTCGTTAACTTGACATTACCCAAGGCACATCGCTTGGCACTCTCACACTTGAAACCCCATAGATAAATTTGAAACAACCCTAAACATATATTAAGAACGACGTACTCACTTCTAAAAAATAAATGGAAATAAAAACTATATTTACATTTGATTTTTTTTTTTCAACAAACACACCCCCAAACTCATTTGATTGTTATGATTTCACGGGTGTGGTTAAAAAGAAAGAAAAACGACAAGTGAGTACTCGAATACCGAACCAATCTGAAGTTTGCCCTAAACCCAACCGCTCACATCAAGAAGCATTTGCAACTGCTAACTTGATTCACTCAAATGTGCCTTTAAATTCAGCGATATAGGTATGGAAAAAGATCAACTGACCAGGGTATTTGTTCATGTATTCAGAATTGAAATGTCATTTTAGGCTTCGACAGGGTAATGAGGAATAAAAACGTTACAAGGTAGGCTTCAAAAAGGTTCAAGCAACAAAGAGAATGCCTAAATCACGTCTCCTGAACTACCTTGCCTAGGATTTCCCCTCAAGCTTTCCCCCAATCAGGTTCTAGAATCCTTAATGTGTCATGAATTTGGTTAATCGATAATCGTCCTCAAGTCAATTGAATAGAAATACATTGAGTCTATGTGCTCGTACAAATTAGGATCTATAATAATTGTTACTAAAAAACATAGTCAAGCACAAATAACACACATGCATGAGTATTACCCTTGACTTCGAAAACAACCAGGGGGTAATATCATCATCGGGTAACGGCCCAGATGAACGCAAAACTCAGTTTGCAAACAACAACACAAGAACATAAACACATTCTAACCTAAACAAACATGCAATAAGAGAAAAACAGTAAAACATACTAATATCCTACACATCACCACTAAACTCAAAATGGACATTGTCCTCAGTGAACCCAATCATCATTCTAAACACATAAAATTTAAGCATGCTGACGAAGGGGGTTTTAGAACATGTACCTGGGAGGCGAGAGGATCTCGCCTCCGTTTAAATTTGACGGAGATGGATTTAATTTATTTGACCTTGGGTTGCCTCCCAAGAAGCGTGTGGTTTAATATCCTCGGCCCGACATTTTCAGAATGCCCTCAAGCTTGGCGAGGTTTTGCTTTGATCGCCTCGATCTTTCAACGAAACGCCTCACCGGCTTATGTGCGTGGCGCCAGCACTATAAACAGCTCAAAATCCAGTTGAAAGGGATGCATCAATACCCGTCGATCTAACATCTCTAGGTACCCTGCATGAGAAACAAAAACAAAACTACAAACAAAAATTATATACAAAAAAAATGCCTAAAGTAAAATTGGGTCATTTACTCACAATATCGACAACAAACGACAAAACACAATCCCCGGAAATCGTTACCAAAAACTTGGTGATCGCCAAAAATTGAATTTTCTCAACCAATCCCCGGCAATGGCGCCAAAAATTTGTACGACGGAGTTTTTGTTACGCTCTCGCGTATTGACTACTCACAAGTGTATGAGGTCAAAATTTTAGTATAATGTGATCTTAAAAGATCGGGTATCATATCCACAGGGATTGGTGTCGTTATTATCGAGTACCGTAATTATCATGACCTAACTTTATCTAGGCGACCAAAAATACAAATAATTAATTAAACTAAACTAATATAACCTAAACTATCTATACTAATAGACTAATATGTTTTAGGCGAAAGAATTGTCTAGGGATTAATGTGGTTTACAAATATGCATTTGATCTCAATTAACTTACATTTATGGTGTTCGACCTATTTGACAATCTCGATATCTAAAACTCCTCCGCCACCTCTCCCGAGTGTAAGACGGGGGATATAACGCAATTTCGTGTCAACGAAGAAGTCCCCATCAATATCTTAATAACCCTAGGTCGCGTGAGTGTCGCCCTAACGTCATTGATTGCACACAATCCAAATCCTGATCGGATTGTTGGATCGTGCGTTGTGTTTATCTTATCGACAATCTCAGTTCTAAAACTCTACTGCCACCTCTCCCGAGTGTAAGACGGGGGAATACATGACTTCGAGTCAACGAAGAAGTCCCCCTCAACGTCTTAATGACCCTAGGTCACGTGAGTCCTGCCCCAACGTCATCGATTGTCCACAATCTAAATCCCGACCAGGTTATTGGATCGTGGCGTTTGTTTATCCTAATCCGAATCTGGGGTTTGTCAAACCCCGTATTCTCCATGTATCTATCTAATCATAATAAACAAACAATACGATAAATACAATCAAACTACGAAGAACAAACATAAATGCAATACCGAAATCATACGGAACACATATTTATAAATATATTGTTAATCCCTATATAATCCATGTTTAACTACGGCCATAACCACATTTACAAATAAAGCACAAACCAAACATGCTCACAAAATCCTAAGTTAAAGAAATAAGGGAAGAAATTGAAGAACTTAGCCTCATTCGAAGATTTGTCGCTAAGAATCGTTCAACGATCACTTCGCTGTCTGCCTCCACCTCGGGATGTGAGCTATCCCTCCAAAACTTCTCTACATATCCTATACTAAGCCCTAAAGGGGCTCTAATGGGCGGAGGAGAGGAGATGAAGGGGTATAAATAGGGAAAATATCCTAAAAATATCTAAAATCTGGTGCAGAGTGAAGGCCTAGGCGATGGGATTCACCGCCTAGGCGGTGGGTTTGTCGGTTCAGTGATCGCCTAGGCGGTGGAATAGTAATCCAAGTCTCTGTATTCTAACGGCTTAGGCGGTGGTTTCACTGCCTTGGCGGTGAAACTGCAGTGAGTTTAGGCTTGGCTCAGTACTTTGACCACCGCGGCGGTGGTTTAGTCGCCACAGCGGTGACTGCAGGTTCTAAATTTCAGTTTCTTTGCCCTTTTTCCACCGTCCTTCCACCGTCTTTGATCTGACGTGATCGTTTTTTACCCGTTTTCATCATGTTTCACGTCAAACACCTGATTTATATAAAAACACATAAAAACATATTAAAACATATTAAAAATACTCTAAAACTAATAATGTTCGGATTGAAAATAGATAGGTAATTTACACCTATCAATTATGGCAGTTGGTTATGGAACGTAGAGAAAATCATGGCAGGAACGGCTAACCAGAAGAACGACCTATATATACGACAAGATAGGCATCACACAGCACATGCTCTTAACTCTTTACTCTTTGTAAATAGTTCTTTGTATTCTATTGTATTTTTACCATCCTTAGAGGAATTTAATCTAGAAGGATAGTGGGTTGCTAAGTTTTCCGGCATGTGTGGCCCTGGTTCACGCACCAGGTAAATTTTGGGAACATTATTTGGTGTCATCTGCGGGAAATTGAGCAAAAAATGAGTTCACCATCGAAATGAGGTATATACAATCAAGAATGACTAGATAGAGTCAGGGGAATGAGATCCCACCGCCAACAAACACGAAGGCTCACATGAAGGCTTTGGGCAGGGGATATGTTGTTTCTCCCCCTGAGGTGCAGATGGTCAATACGCTAGTAGCGAAGATCGTCGCAATGGAAGGAATATTAACCAGAATGGCCCAGCAGATTGCTACAAACGCTCAACAACCTCCACCCGTTAATAACGGCCTACGAGAACATGCGGATTCACCGAAATTCCTAAATCCGTTACAGGGAGCACGAACAAAACAAAGGGGCATGAGTGCCCACCACGGTGGGGGATGGACACTGCGTCGTAATGAGACAATAGACTCCCACCAACAACACGAAGCTGGAGGGCAGAGATCTGTTGATTGACGAGTTGGATGCGCTTTTAAGGGGAACTAAGATATCGTTCACCTCTGATATCTTGGAGGCACCACTGTCCGACAAATTTAATCCCACCAAGTTTGAGAAGTATGATGGAAGAACGGACGCGGTAGATCACATCCGACAGTTCAGGCATCCGATGTCCTTCTACGGAGTAGGGAATTCTGCACTCTATAGGGCTTTCTCAACGACCTTGAAGGGGTCAGCACTGGAGTGGTTGCACTCACTACCACCAAACTCAATTTCGTCCTTTATGGACTTTGGGAAACAGTTCATTGGCCGGTTTATCACGTGCCCAAGGTTGATGAATGACTCTGACTATCTGTTGATGTTATGACAAGAAAAGAGGGAAACCTTACGCCAATACATAAATCGCTTCAGTGAAGAATTGACGTGCATTGAAGGTTGTTATTTGAATCTTATCATTAATGCCTTCACCTCAGGTCTAAGGTCAGGTCGGTTTCAAGACAAGCTGACAAAGCACACCCCGAAGACCATGACTGAGCTGATGGAAAAGGCAAAGCCTTACATAAAACTGGAAGACGTCAAATATGCACGAGAAGACAGGTCAGAAATGAAAGACAGTTCCAGAACTGTTGAGTATAGTTGTCAGAAAGTTAAGAGCAGCACCTCAGATCGAAAAAAATAGTGTCCTAAGAGCTCGACAACGAGAGTTGTGCTACAACAAGAGTCAGATCTCCCAAATTTATGTGTGCTTATCTCCAAAATACTTCATGAGATCAAGTCATCCGAAGTTATGTACTGGCCTCCTAAACTCCCGATGAACGCCACCAAGAACAAGGATAAGTACTATGTTTTTCACAAGGATCACGGACACAACACTGATAACTGTCGAGAGCTTCAAAGGGAAATCAAATAGTTGATTGACATGGGGCAACTGCGAGGATACCTACAAGAGCAGACGAGAGAAATGAAGAGACCAATGAGTGAAGTTCGTTCAGAAGGCCGTAATGATGAAAGGAAAAATGATGACCCGGACAACACTCGTGGGGTCATTTATATGATAAACACGGTTAGCCATCATACGGAGAAGACGAATCGTGAGCAGAAAAGGAAAGTACGCGAAGCGACAGATGAACGATTTTACGGGGAAGTGATGGCGTTAACCAGCAATGAGGGACCAATGATCACCTTCAACGACGAAGATTATAAGGGAGTAGCTCACCCTCATGACGATGCCTTGGTAATAACCCTTTGGATCTCCTGCTTTGAGGTAAGAAGAGTCCTGATCGACTCCGGTAGATCAGCCAATAAAATTTTCGTCAACACACTTAACCAAATGGGCGTCCCTAGCTCGGACATTGGGACCCTCCAAACAGTAATGGTAGGATTCAATGGGGATCTAAGCTCTTCCAAGAGGAATATCGCCCTCCCTGTCACCGTAAACAAAGATAAGGGTGGAGTGACCTAGGCTATTGAATTCATGGTTATGGACTCGACATCTCCGTACAATGCCATATTAGGACGTCCTTGGCTCCACGCAATGGGAGTTGTGGCATCAATACTCCGTCAACACATTAAGTATATAAAGGATGGTAGAGTGATCATAATCAGAGGAGACCAAGTTGCTTCCAGGTAGTGCTTTGCGATTGCCATGAAGGGAAAGAGAGACGTACAGTGATGGCGAACATGGAAGTAAGGAGAAGTGAAGGCTAGCAGCCCAGATCGAGGATGGGAGCTCTACAGAGCTAGGATCCATAGCCCAACTCGTTTAAGTTTACTTTAAAGACCCTAGGTTGTGAGTTTTTGTTTTTTGCTTTGTGACTTTCGTTTTTAGTTGGAAGAACATTTATCCTTTTATGTTTTCTGAAATGAAATAAGAACCATTTACCTTCATATGGAAGTATCAATTTTACATTCAAAAATGATAAACAAAACTCAATCAAAGCTACCTAGCTCAGCTCAACGCAACTGTCCAACTCAGCTCGCTGGTGGATGTAACTGCCCAACACAATTCACATCTGAAAGCTACCTAGCTCAGCTCAATGCAACTGCCCAACAATTGAAACGCTCAAATACACCTTCGCTCTATCCCAAAAAAATTCCCCAATCTAATTTGCTCAATCAGTGGAATCAAGAATAAAATTCCGTCGATTGAGTATCGTTGCTGCCTCAATTCATCTTACCGTCGCTCCATCTGCCCGTCATCGTCGCCGCTCAATCCATCTCAAATCCATCCACTCGTCGTCGCCGCTGCTCAATCCAGCCAGATTTGGAGTCGTCGCCGCTTAGTCTAGCTAGATCCTTCCGCCCGCCTTCATTGCGGCTCATTCCAGCCAGATCTCACGGCTGGATCTTAGATTTTTTCAATCGATTGTCGTTTTCCCTGGTCAGGCGCGGTGGAGGTTGGCGGCAATCGTTCAGCGGCGGTGGTCGTTCGGCAATGAAGATCGGCGATTGAGAGAGAGGGGTTCGGCAACGGCGGTCATTCGGCGATGAAGATCGATGATTGAGAGAGAGGGGTTGGGGATGCGGCCTGCAATCTCATTTAGGGGAAATTTAGGGTTATATATATATATATATATATATATATATATAAGGGTATAATTGTTCATTTTTATTTTTATTTTTATTTTTATTTTTATTTTTGAAAAGAATTTTTTTATAAGAATGTTTTTCAAAATGATTAAAAAATAATGGTTTTCAAAAAAAGAATTAGTGAGGAAAGAGAAAACTAAAAATGGTCCAAACAATTAAAAAAATAAAAAAAACTCTAATATTAATGGTAATATTTACGTGTGGCTCATGTATAATATTATATTAATATTATACATAGGTAGTATTTATGGAATATTAATATTTATAATCAATACTTGTTTGATAATATTAAAACAAGATTCTCTACCAAATTTTGTTTTTAAAAATCTTAGAAAATATGACGGCGAAAATTTTAGGTGGCGTTTGGTAACCGTTTCTGTTTCAATTCCAGCAGTGGGATGGGAATGGGATGGGATGGGATGAGAATTTTGTTTTCTTTTTGAGAGTAGAATTGCGTTTGGTAACGATAATTTTTTTTTTGTTTTGGGAAGGGAATTGTGTTTGGTAACGATTTTATCCTAAAATCCTTTTTTTTTCTTTTTTTTTTTTTTTTTTTTTTTTTTTTCTCTTTTCAGTTTTGGCCGGCCGGCGGTGGCGCCGTCGCCGGCCGGAGGGCGGTGCTCCGGCGGCGCCGTCGCCGGCCGGCCGGCGACGGTTCTCCGACGTCGGAGACGGCGGTGCCCCCGCCGGCGATGACCGGACGGCGGTGGCGCCGTCGCCGGCGACTGCCGGAAGTGGCCGGAAAAATTCCGGCCGGACGGTGACCGCCGCCGCCGGCGGACGGTGACCGGCGGCGGCGGTCGGCGGCGGCGGTCGGCGGCGGCGGACGGTGGCCGGCGGCGGTCGGCGGCGGCGGACGGTGGCCGGCGGAGGTCGGCGGCGTCGGACGGTGGCCGGCCGGTAGGTGAATAGTGATAATGGGTTTTGGGAATGGAATGGGAATAATGAGAAACAACTTTTTTTTGTTTCTCATTTCTTAAGAAAAAAGTGAGCACAATTCTCAAATGGGAATGAAATGGAAACGGAAACAAAAATTACCAAACGCTATTCCCAAATAGAATTCCCAAAAATCTGGGAACGGAATGGGATGGAAATGGTTACCAAACGGGGCCTTAATTATCAAATTTTTGAGTTGATTTTACAAGCGTAAATAATAAATATCATTATTATAACTTAAATAGAAATTCAATTAAAAGTTTTGATGCCGTCTCATTCTCATCGGTCTTTCAATCAAAACTGTGGGGTTGTGAGTCAACGCTCAGTAAAATTTTAACCCCTCTAATACGTGTATCTAATTAATCCCAAAATAAACACATAACAATCAGATTCCAAATAATCACATAAACGTATATCTCACATAATTTTCACATAATCCGTATTCATAACTATCGCATAAAAAACGACAATTATAACCATAATAACGTAAATTACACAATAAAAAGATAAATAAAATATATTTATTAAAAGAATTAGAAATTCTACTTGAAATTCGAAGACGAAATTTCGAACCGAAATAATTTCTTGCTAAAGAAAACACTCGAAATGTAATCCTCCATTTTTTTTTTCTTAACATATATATTTATATATAATATATCTATATATGTATCGCCATCCTCCACCCCTTTTTCCTCTCTATTGTTTTTTTCTTTTTCGGTCTCCTTTTCTGTATCCCTCCATCTAGATATTTATATATATATATATATATATATATATATATATATATATATATATATATATATATATATATAATGACTCCCAAGGTCCCTACTTCACGTCCACATTATTTTTTTTAATGAATGACAAGTGTCATTCCTCTCTCTCTCTTTCTATATATATCTAAATATATGGTTGCAAATCGTTTTCCTCTGTAAGAAGGAAACATTTGCAACCTTATTTATTTGTTTGTTTATTTATTTATATAATATTTTTTTAAAATAAAAAAAAAATTAATTATATCTAAAAGTATATTTTAAATAATATAATAAAATTCTTTTTATATTTTTTCCAACTGTGATTTATCCCTTGAGTGAGTACTTAGAAATACTGTTATCTTTCTGCTGACGCCACTGTCATTACGTCTTGAAGGTAAGACTTTTGTTCAATTTTTTTTTTTCCACTAAATTCTCTATTATATAGGTGGTGTCTGTTTAGTGATTTTATTCTAACCAAAATACTGTTTCTGTTCATTTCGTGATATATCTTTTTGCATACCCTTATTTTTGTATTTCTATTCCCATTTTATTTTATTTTTTGTCGTATTGTTAAAGTTCATGTTTGTGTTAGTTATTGTCGCTTCTAATTGTTATTCGTCATATTTGGATTATATTTAATTTTTTTTACTGTAATTATTGGTTTGTTCATTTGAAAATAATTTTTGAATATTGGAGGGTGTTATATAAATAGATGAGATTGTAAAAAAAAAAAAAAAACAGATGAGGTTGTCAAAAAAAAATATTTTGTTTAGGTTAATTTTTTTTACATCCGTGCCTTCAGGCACGGGCTATACGCTAGTGTGTGTGTGTGTGTGTGTGTGTGTGTATATATATATTATATAAAACAGGATGACTTTTTGGCTGACTAGGACAAGCTTATGACTAGAACAAAAAAATATGACTAGGACAAACAAAATTGTTGACTAGGATAAACAAATTTATTGAGTAGGACATTTTGCAGTCTTAAGTTAAGGAATATATAAGGAAATTAAATTTATCTAAAAGGAAATAAAGTTATATTAATATTATTTTTGGCTTATAAAAATATATATAATGATAAAAATATACATAATTTCTTAATTACTTAATTTCCTCTCTCTATCTCTTAATTTTCTCTCTCATTGCCTTAAATAGAGACACCAAAATTAATTAAAAAAATTAGTCATTTTTTAATTTATTATATTATAGTATTTATTATATAAAACATGACGATTTTTTGGCTGATTAGGATAAACTCATGACTAGGACAAAAAAATATGACTAGGACAAATAAAATTGCTGAATAGGACAAATTAAATGCTGACTAGGATATTTTAAGACATAAGTTGAAGACGTGTAAGGAAATTAGATTTGTCAAAAAGAAAATCGGATTAATGTAAATGGAAATCAAATTAATATAGTATTGATTAATTAATTAGACAAATGCTGACTAGGACAAACAAATTTGCTGACTAGGATATTTTCGAGATATAAGTTTAGGGCCATAAAAGGAAATTGAAATTTAATTTGGGGTAAAAAATGTTGGGATACATATATGGCCCTAAATTAACATTAATTAGTAAAGATAATGCCTAAAATAACATTAATGCCTAAATTTTTTGTCCTAATCACATTAAATTTCCAATTAATTAATTTTAGGGTCAAAATTAACATATTAAGTTTAGAGCCAAAAGTTTAGCCATTAATATTATTTTAGGTAACGATTTATCCATTTTTCTCTAATTAAATTACTAATTAATTAATTAATTTAGACATTGATTCATCCAATTTTTCTTAATTAAACTACTAATTAGGATTCAATTTAATTAACTCTTCGTTCAGTTATCTCTCTCCCCAATTGTCGTGCGCTTTTCGCTCTTTTCTGCAGTTACTTACCCTAAGTAATTAAAGAACACATCCTATTTGTGAGCATGTGATCAACTATTTACTGTTAAAAATGTTCATATTTTGTAATTTATGCTTATTTTGAAATCTTTTGTCTCTACCTCTTTATTTTACTAAATTTTAGTTCGTTATGTGTTCATCAGACCTGAAATATTCATTTCATGTGTTTGTCAATTAACTTTTAAAATCATATTTTAAAATATTAATTAAACCTATCATATTTAAAAATCATAATCGAATGTTCATCGTATTATTTATCATTTTTAGCACAAAGAATAAGGAAAATCTCTTTAAATACGTTGTTTTGTCATCATTTTTGGTCATTACTTGAAGGTCTATGCACTACACACACATACATGCGTGCGCACACATCCACACACACATATATAAGATAATATATATTGAGGTTTCAGGAAAATGTGATTTTTTTTGTGAGCTTATTTTATTTTAATTCCAGCGTAAATAGTTTGTCAAATTTACACGTTATTCTTTATTTTTTTAAGTTATACCTTGATTCTATCCGAATAGGAGGTAAAGTCATATTATTATTGGTTTCCTTTGCAATGTGTATGTTCATTTGAGATTCATTTTACGAAATTAATTATTGTCGTAAGAAATTGATTTTTGAATGCGTTTTATGATTTTTTTTTTTATTTGGCTAAGATTTTTCTTTAAAATGTTTTTTAAGTGTTTGTATTTGTAATAAGATTGTTTCGTAATGAACCATAATAGTACTTTTGGGCTTTCTTAGTGAAACATAATAGTACTTTTAGGCACGCGTTATGCACTGATTATTCGATGCCATTATTTTGATTGGATAATTTCATAATTGTCATTATTTTTATTTCAATTGGTTTATAACTTACTTTGAAGATTAAATTATATATAAAACTGTAGAATATCATTGAATTTTTTATATTGTTGAACTTTTTTATATTAGTACAAGTTTTAGTCTCAATTGTTAATTACAATTGATGTTCGATTGTTAATTATTGTCGATATTCAAATGAATAGGTGTATTATGTTGGTCTTGATTGTTTTATTATTAATATTCAAATGTAATAGATGTAGAATGTTGTATAATAGATAAAATTATATCATTTTTTTTTTTGATTTGGTTATTCTACACCTGTGCCTGAAGGCACGGATAATATGCTAGTATATATATATATATATATATATATATATATATATATATATATATATATATAATGACTCCCAAGGTCCCTACTTAACGTCCACATTTTTTTTTTTAATGAATGACAAGAGTCATTCCCCTCTCTCTCTCTATATATATCTAAATATATGGTTGCAAATCGTTTCCCTCCTTAAGAAGGAACATTTGCAACCTTATTTATTTATACAATATCTCCTTAAAATAAAATAAAAATATTAATTCTATCTAAAAGTATATTTTAAATAATATAATAATTTTTTTTAAATCAATTTAAAATTAATATTTAATCTCATAAATTATCAAATATTAGTTATACCCTAAATTTGCAAAACAATCTTAAAAATATTTAACTTATATAAAATAATATTTTCAAAAATATAAAATTTTCAGAGTATTACAATGTAGTTACAATTTAACTCTTAATGTTTAATATTTTCATCTCTTATTGGTCCGTAGCATATAATAAAAACCAAAAACGAAAAATAAAAAAAGAATAAAAAATAAATGTAAAAATAGAAAATAAAGAAAATATATATATATCGAGTAATGGGAAACAAGCAAAAAAAAGAAGACAATAATAAAATGAAAAAAAAAAAAATTATAAAAAAAAAAAAGAAAAAAAAAAAAGACAAACGCCAACTACAAATTAAAAATAAAGTGAAAATATAACACCAACAAAAAGCCAAAACATATAACATAAAAAATTATCTAAAGTGAATGAGAGAGAATTAAATATCAAGTTTAGATTTCTTTCCACTCCATTCTTTTATTTCTCTCAATTTATAATTTATAAATAAAGTGACATATTTACAAATAATAATATCAATCAAAATTGAAAATACTATCAACATATAAAAATAAAAATAAAATGAACTTAAAATTCTAAAACTATTAAAAGAGAATTGTGATTTGTGAGTTCTAAATTTATGTTTATTGTTATTTTATTCGATACATTTACATAATATTTCATATCTAGTTGAAAAAAATTAAATTAACATATAATTTGGACATGTGTCTTGCACGTGTCCTATTTTAAAATAATTGAATGTATTGTTTTTTTTTGTTTTTTTGTTTTTTTAAAAAGATGATAAATCAAGCTTTGCTGATAAAGGCATTGAAAAGTTGTGGACCCTTTTTATGCATTGCATCATGTTCTTCTTTGTAACTTTAAATTCTGAATTCTTTTCTAAGTGGTGCCACGTTATCTTCCCACGTCTCAATCACCATTGGATATTAAAAGATAAACTATACACCATCATTCAATGCTCATTATAGTTATGCACATCCACATCAGTAGTTATTGAGAGCTTAAATCAGCATTGGGGTTTTGACACTTTCCACACACGGCACCTATTTTTTCACAGTTCGGGTCTCTTTAAAACTTGGATTGTGAACTCCGGATTCTGTGTTTAATTTTTTTTTTAAAAAAGGCCCGTATACCCGGAGGTCACACGAAAGCTGAGGTTTGTGTGTCAGGGATTGATAACCACGGATTTTAATTAATATCTGGATTACTAATCCTGAGTAACTTGTGTTGCGTAAATAAGTTAAAAGATACAATTTTTCAATTTTTTTTAAAACCCTATTTATTACGTAAACAACTGATAGAGATTTTTT
This sequence comes from Eucommia ulmoides, assembly GCA_016647705.1. Taxonomy (NCBI): domain Eukaryota; kingdom Viridiplantae; phylum Streptophyta; class Magnoliopsida; order Garryales; family Eucommiaceae; genus Eucommia; species Eucommia ulmoides. The sequence goes on from JAENRU010000242.1 coordinate 139,700, forward strand.
AATACATTAATTTTAGACATGTATAATATATAGGTCTAGAAAAAATATATTAATATATATGTTTAATTTGAATGCTGTTATAATTTTGATTCTTGATTTATATATAATAGAAAATATAGAGAAGTTTTTAAAGGATAATTTTTTTTTTCAGAGTTTATTTGAAATTTATATAAATTAGAGGAATATATGAAATTTTAAATATTATAATTGATTTTTTTCTAATAAGAAAGGGTGATAATGTATATTTTTAAAAAATTAGGACTGATTAGTTTATAGAAGATCTAGGTTCAGAATATTAATAGTTGGAAAGAAAATCTTGACCATTGATTTGAAATAAATAAAGAGATTGGAGAGATGTCTTATTTTGAGCTATGGTTCATTCTTACTTTTGACTTTCACTTTTAATATATAGTATATGATTTAATGGATTATAAAATCATTTAAGAATTATATAAGTAGAAAAACAGGTTTATGAAGCGCATTAACATTAATTATATCTTAAATTCACAATATAATTTAAAATTATATGCCAACGAATTATATTAGTACCTTTAAACACGGGGTATAACTAGTATATATATAAAAGTAAATTTTTGTGTCTTAATATACTATAATATATATATATATATATATATATATATATTAATTTATGAAAGAGTAAAACCTAGTAAATAATAAAAAATAACGAATTAAATATAAATATACAATTTAAATGATTAAAATATAATTTTATTAACCATTTAAAAAAATGGGAGCGTGATTGTTTCGTGAGATATTTTAGATACAGTGTTAATTTGTTATTGATATTATAAAATACAAAATTATAAAAATTTAAAATGACATTTGATTTCGACCATATTTTAAATTGTACAAAATATAAAGTATATCATTTGGTTTTGACACTTTCTAGCACTAAAGTTTTACAATTATTTTACTTTGGTCATCATAGTTTTAATTTTAATAAATAGCACCTTAAAGTTTCTCAATAATCCCACTACAATCCAAGTCACTATTCTCATTACAATTTTGAATAGAAAACAATTACTTGCCATACGCTTGACAATTTTTACATTCTGTTGGGTGAAAATAGACGGAAAAGAAAATGAAAAGGAAAATAGGATGATAAAAAAACAAAAACTTATTTTGTATGGATGGAAAATGGGAGGAAAAAAATAACAAAGAAAACGCACAATTTTTTTTTTCCACACAAATTTAGAAGAAAAATAAAAGAAAGCGAGGGAAAATGAGAAAAATTACAATTACACCACTGATAATAGAATTTTTAATATATTTTTGTAATATATAAAGATAAAATAGTAAACTATATTGAAGTGAATTATTTTTTCTCTTTTTATTTTTCTTTCTTAACCAAATAACAATGGAAAAAATAATTTTTCTTTCACAATATATAAAAATATTATCCTCCTATTTTTTTTTTCTTTTTCTTTTCTACCCTTCCAATCGAACGTACCGTAAGAGATCCATGAGTAATTCCATCTTCGTCCATTCTCTTATTCTCCTTCCCACCTATATACTAAAAACAATTATACATATAACATTCTATATATAAGGTTTTTTAAGGTGAAAAAAAATTCAAGAAGGAAAAAAAAATTAGAAATACTCATAAGTCCTCGTAAAAATAGTTAGGTGCACAACATTTTAGCATTCAAAATAATAATGAAGTTATTGGTTTGGACTGAAGTGGAATGATAACCGAACTTTGGGGTACAAAAATGAAATAATGGTTAAACTTCATTGGAAAACAGAGAGGTTACCGCTGAAAACAGATGAGCCGTCACGTGGAAAACTCCGGCGAGGGAAGGTAGTAGTGATAAACAAAGACGAAAGAGAGAGCCGAGAGTCGAAGAAAAGTCTAACGACTCAAAGGAGACGCATTTAAGTGGAAAATTCCGGTAAAGCGACGGCAGTGATAACGAAATTCGAAAGAGAAAGGGTAGCGGCGAAGAGAACCAAATGGAACGCCACCGCTTATTATCAAGGTTGATGGTGATGATGTTAATTTCGACTTCCATCTTATTATAGACTTACTACATGTTGGCCACTTTCTGACATCGTCTTCTTCTTCTCCTCCATGGAAGAACCCTATTTCCCCAAATTATTGTTGTATCGGATTTCGTTCATTGCGCTCTGGTGCTTCGGTTTGCAATCGAGTGTGGCGGCGACGGATGTGATCAGGCAAGGTCAGCGAATTTCAGTCTCCGACACCATCGTCTCCGCCGGGGGGATTTTCGAATTAGGTTTCTTCAATCCAGGTAACTCCAGCAATTATTACGTTGGAATTTGGTACAAAAATGTTGCAGAACGAACAATTATGTGGGTTGCGAATAGAGATTTTCCCATCACCACCGCCTCCGGAGTTCTCACAATATACTCCGATGGAAACCTCGTGATATCCAACCAGGCGCAAGTCACTTTCACGATAACAAATACAACGTCGAAGGTGAATACGAGCGCTGTTCTGCTGGATTCCGGCAATCTAATGTTGAGAGATCAAAATTCTGATGCCTTGTGGCAGAGCTTCGATTTTCCCACTCATGCTTTTCTTCCTGGGATGAAGCTAGGGATTTACAATGGGGGAAGGAGTTCTTCGTCATTGGTCTCATGGAGAAATTCAGAAGACCCTGGGTCTGGTGAATTCTCCCTAAAAATGGATGTTGGTCAATTCGTCATCGTGAAAGAGTCTCAAAGATACTGGGCAAGTGGCTTCTGGAATGGGGAGAACTTCAACTCAGTCCCTGAAATGAGACAGAATTCTTTGGTCAACTATAGCTATGTAAGCAATGAGGATGAAATGTATTTCACTTACTCTTTTAATGACCCTTCAATAATTTCCCCTTTTGTATTGGACATCTCTGGCCAAATCAAGGAGCTCTCTTGGCTTGATAGTTCCAAACAGTGGAATTCATATTGGACTCAACCAAGAGCCCAATGCGATGAATACGCCATTTGTGGCGCTTTTGGCCTCTGCGACAACAGTTTGATTTACTCTTGTCAATGCTTGCGAGGTTTTGAACCCCGTTCTCCTCAAGATTGGTTGCGCGGAGACAGGTCTCATGGGTGTTCAAGGAAAATACAGTTGCAGTGCGAGAATGCTACGAGAGTTAATGGGGGTGTTGATAAATTTTTGAAGGTTCCCCTTTTGAGATTTCCAGCAAATGGTTATATTTTTGTAGTTTCCAATGCCAAAGAGTGCCATGCGGCTTGCTTGAGTAACTGCCCTTGTAGTGCATTTGCTTATAATGGCAGCCATGGATGCTCAGTATGGAAGGGGGATTTGTTCGGTCTTCGGCAAGATGAGCTTAGAAATGGAGTAACCATCTATCTGAAACTTGCAGCCTCAGAATTACCAGGCTCAGGTTTTTGTACCGACTAATTTTATCGTTCTTGGTAGTTTATACTTTATATTGTTATGGTTGCTATAGGACCAAATAAAAAATTTGCTCGTTTAAGTAGGAAAAAAGTGGCGGCTGTTAATAATCATTCCTCTGGTTGCTGCTTTAGCACTGCTTGGCTTCATCAGCTACATTACATATCATTGGAGGCACAAATTCAAGAGAAAAGGTTCATTAAGTTCCTCTCGAATTTCTTCCCGAAAATAATGAAATATGCATTTAAACGTTACGATGTTTTCATATGGGACAGGAAAAATCAGATCAGGCCAGAATATTTTACTATTCGATCTGAGCGTCAGCACTACAACTACTAAATATGAATTGTTGAATAAAAAAGAAGTGGAGCTTGGCGAAAGCAATAACCCTACACTGCCATTATTCAACTTTGCAAGTGTATCTGCTGCTACTGATAACTTCTCCGCGGCTAACAAGCTTGGGGAAGGTGGTTTTGGGCCAGTTTACAAGGTGAAGTAATAGGGTTTCCTTTAATCTTATTAGTTGTAGGACAAAGAAAATTGTCATAATTCCTTGAGGCTCCCCACTTGTCGGGACCAACATCCTGCAGGACATGTCTTTCTGTCGGGACGCGCTATGACATAGCAGGATACTAATGAAATCAGTTTTTATGTTTAAAATTTTGCTCGATTTATTTAACATTATAAAACCATACATTTTAATAACTAATTTCTCATATTTAATTTTAAAATATAATTTGACAATTTGAGTATGTGATAATACGCTCGCCTCGATATCTTAACCATTGACCCACTGCTGTCAAAAAATTGGCGTCGACTGGGTTGTTTAGAAGCCAGAGAGTGAAAGGGAGGAAACGGAGAGACGAGAGAGTGAAGAGTAGTGAGGAGTTTTTTTTTTTTTTTTTCTTATTTTATAAGGGTTGTTCCCTGCCTCGATCTCTTTTTTTAAATGCTTCTTTGGATCATCACCACCTCAAGTTTAACCCCCTTATGAAGAAATACATAAATTCCCCACATAAATCTCTAAAATATCATTTAAGCCCAAAAAACAAAAATTATTTGAAAATAGCAATTGAGCCCAAAGACTTTTTAAATTCAAATTCAAATTAACATATTAACTCCCTAAATTTTATATGCAAAGGAAATGCAACTGTAATTTGAAATTAAATATAATTTAGAAGTTTGAATATGCCACATAAGTGAATCGGGCATTACATTCCTTCTCCCCTAAAAGAATTCCTGAAATTTACTTACCTTAAACGAATAATATCGGATATTTACTTTTCATATTCTCTTCTCTTTCTTATATTGCTTTTTCTACGATATGATTGTGCTACAATAATTTTACCAACGAAATCATTTTTGCTCCCGGTATTTGATCTTTACAATCTAAAATCTATACTGTCTTCTCAACATATGACAAGTCCTCTTTCAATCCGATTAGTTGAGAAGCCAACATGTGCGAAGGGTCTGGCACGTACTTCTTGAGCATCGAAACATGAAAAAAGTCGTGCAGTCTAGACAACTCTAGTAGTAGAGCCAATTGATACACCACTGTACCAATCTGTTTCAGAATCTCATAGGGTCCAATATCCTTTGAAATCTCGAACTCAATTTTCCTTTCTTCTTAAATCTTCTTATGTCTTTCCACCGAGATATACGTAGAAATATGTAATCACCTAACTCAAACTCTAGCTCGCATTTATGTCTATCAACATAACTCTTTTGTCTGCTTTGAGCAATTTTCAACCTTTCCTGAATAACACTCACTTTTTTGTTGTCATCTCAGCGATCCAGAACTTCAATGTACTTGCAATTGAAAAAAAAATATATTTAAAAAGCATTACCAAATGGTATCTTAAAGTAGTTTTCTGAGACCACTTGGACAATCTTACCTTGTATTTGTAATTTTGTTAGAAAAGTCAATTTTTTGCATTAATGCCAACATCTAAAAATTAGAAGTTCACAAAAATCATTTAACGGCGCATGAAAAAAATCGGATGAACAAAAAAATATATAATCGTAATCGTCTTGTTGGAAAGATTAATTTGAAATCCATATTTGTAATTTTTGGACTCCTTTAGTGTAGTTAATTTTAACTAGAATATAATGTAGCGGAACTTTAAGTACATTACACATTCAAACTTGATTTTAACTACATCACGTTTATTTCAACTTTGAATATGTACTACATATACACATTCTAAATCCGTTTATTTCAAATTCATGCTTCCAAACATGACTTGATAATTTTGAAGCATTCATGCTTATTGTTGATCTATATCATAGGGAACACTACTAAGAGGACAAAAAATTGCGGTGAAAAGACTATCCAAAAAATCAGCTCAAGGGCTAGAGGAGTTGAATAATGAAGCATTGCTTATAGCCAAACTCCAACACCGGAATCTTGTTAAACTTTTGGGCTGTTGCTTGGAAAATGAAGAAAAAATATTGATTTACGAGTACATGCCCAATAAAAGCTTGGATTCCTTTCTTTTTGGTTCGTGATTTTCTTTTCTCTTCTTTTATTTTCCAATCTACTTGCTTATAAATGTCAATCATTTGGTGTTAAATTTTGGATATACAGATCCAGCTAGACGTGGTCTAATGGATTGGGGGACACGGGTTAACATTATTGAAGGGATTGCTCAAGGACTTCTTTATCTCCATCAGTACTCAAGGTTAAAAATTATTCACCGTGATTTGAAGGCTAGCAACATCTTGTTGGACGCCAACATGAACCCTAAAATATCGGATTTTGGCATGGCAAGGATTTTTGGAGGCAACGAGTTACAGGCAAACACGAATCGTATTGTTGGTACCTAGTAAGTTATACCAAATACTTCCTTATAGCTCTAGCAATTGGGTTTTATTTTGGGTACTAAGTTGAAGTGTTGCAAATTGTAGTGGATATATGCCTCCTGAATATGCTCTGGAAGGTATTTTCTCTGTAAAATCAGATGTGTTTAGCTTTGGCGTCTTGTTACTAGAGATCTTGAGTGGAAAGAAGAATACCGGGTTCTATAATTCTGACTCTCTTAATCTAATTGGATATGTGAGTGATTATAATCAACCCCCCCTCCTCTCTCTTTTTAAAGGTTTGCTCTTACTTGCTCTTGGGATTATGTCTTGGGTTGAAGATTTTTTTTTCTCCCTCAGGCTTGGGACTTGTGGATGAGCGACAAAGCGTTAGAATTGATAGAACTGGAATTATACGATGAATCGTCGAAACACATGGGTTTGAGGTATGTTAACGTGGCACTTCTTTGCGTGCAAGAAATAGCATCTTGTAGGCCAACAATGGTAAAAGTAATCTCCATGCTAACCAATGAAACTTTGGTTCTGTCTTCCCCAAAACAACCTGCCTTTTCATCTGTGAGGGGTGTCACAGCAACTCCAAATCTGCCCACCGGAATGCCTGAAATTTGTTCAGTAAATGATGTTACCGTTTCAATATTGGAAGCTAGATGGTAGTAAGTTTAAGATGACACAGTGTCAACATCCAATCAGATTCTCATCGTATATAATGGATGCTACCCAACACTGATAACTACCTTCTACACAGAGGCGTTTCATTGATTGGTTTGGGTCTTAATATTTTCTTTTAATTCGGAGGTTGTTGGCCGGAAGGTTATTGACTATGAACTGGCTCTCGAGTTATATGCTATATGGGTTGCAGATGACAAAAAGGCTATTCATTTACAGGGCTTTATACATTGTACAATGATTTTTTTTTTTTGTTAAAATTGCATAAATGTGCTATAATTTTTCTTGAAAGAGTTGTAATATACAGATCTTAATAGAAACTGTATCAATAAGAATGCTTAATATCAATGATTTGAGTATGCAGGACTCTTGTTTGATGAAACATTACTTTCTGAGTTTTTTTATTAATTATACTTTGAAAAGAAAGTTAGGATTGTGAAAACTTAGTAGGAACAATGTGGGAGAATCGACTCTTGATATCATTTTAGAATAATAGAGAAGAGAAATATTGAAAGAACATGAGAGAAGTATATTGATATACGATAAATGTTACTATTGGTGTCTAGAATTGGTAAACACTTCGAGTTGGTCTAGTCAGAATCCACGTAGGTTTTTCTTGCTGAGTTGGTGATCCCGAGTACAAGAATCCTTTAGCACTTTGCGTGAAGTATCCTATCTTTCCGAAATCCAAGCTGGGATTTTGAGCTAGTACCAACACAAAGACCTACCTCTAGTCAATCGGGCGTCGCTCCAGCCCTAGCAACCGGCTTGCTGTCTCACTGACTGCCTCTAGGCCCCTCTCTATTCCTCTTCCCAACGGCCGGGTAATCTGACTTTTAATTTGCCTTTCATTGGTTGAAATTTATGTGAAATCTAGATTCATCTTTTATAGTGAGGAGTTAAAGACTGATTAACGATCCCACAACTCGTCTTGCCCTATTGCTCTCTCTCAGATCTAGTCATATTACGTCGAGATGGATCATCCATGGCGCTCCGTTGTAGTTAAATACTAGTCTAATCTTTGGAACAGGTTCAATTTTTAATCTTGATATACTTCTCAATCTAGTTATAGTATATCTGAATCATACCAACTGTTGTTGGTTTCTCATCAATTTGTCTTCTTTTTTTCTGATCAAATTTGACTTCAAATTGTTGCAATGTACTGTCGGAATTTTGGAATTTTGGGATTCATTCTGCCTTTTTTATACGAGCTGTTGTTGGTTTAGTTGTTGCATTGTAGGGTTGATAATTTATGTTTCTTATTATGATTTTTATTTTTATTTCTTATTTCTTATTTATCTATTATATGCCTGCTTAAATCAACTAATCATTATACATATAAATTATGTGAGATTGATTTGCTTTGAACTTGTACTTTTTTGCAACTGTTGAAATCTTCTTGATTGCGACAGGGATTATGTTTTAGGGATTATATGTTTACTATTTTTCCCAGAATGTTTAAACTGAATAGTAACTTAAAAACTTGTGCTGGTAATTCGAAAATCCTTCTCATTAGCTGGATTAGTTGTCAGTAACATGTTCTGTTCCTTCTGCTGTGTTTGATTCATTGTTCCTCATGCTGCGTTCTGTTCTATTTCGTTAGATGTTTCTGTTTTGTCGCGGTTTTGTGTGCCCTTTTTGTCCTGTTCTAGGTAGTTTAATAAGTCTTTTTCTATATTGTTCTAGGTAGTTTTCTGTCGCGGTTTATCTTACAGTTTAGTAATTCTTTTTCAGTATTGTTCTAGGTAGTTTTCTATTCAGTTTATCTTCTTTGTAGTTTTTTCAGCTTTCCATATGTTTTATACTTTCTGGTTTTTTTTTTGAGAAAACATGGGAAAGAAATTGAAACCTGGGAACAAAAAAGTCTACTCCAAAAATATGGGAACCGGACGGATATAAATTTGTGTTTCCGTCTTTGTTTATGCAAGTTTTTTTGGGGGGGAAAAAGCATAGAAAGACTAAAAGACTAAACAACACCAGCCTTATATTTTTTTCTTGATTGTTAGATATACTAAGAGAAGAATATATTTAGTCAATATACTTGTTGAAGGCGAAGAATTAATTTCAATGATTGTTTGTGTAGCCTCTTTGGTGCTTGTTATGAAAGAGAATAGACTTGGTAAGGCAAGTAGGGAATGATCAGATTGTCCATTCTCATTCCCTTGCCAAAGGCAATTTAAGATTGGCACTATTGCCATGGCTAGTGATGGTGAGGATCTTAACGCTTCTTAGGTATTTGTGTTTAATGCTAAATAATCACACTATTAAATATTTCAAACTTATGTATACGTGTCTGATTATTTTTGCTTCTGATTCATTCTTAAATCATTGCGTAAGTTTTTCAAGGGCGACCAGAAAAAAACCAGTTTCTTGTTATGGTTGTATGTTACACTTAATTTCAGCTCTAGATCTCGTTTTTTTATAGAGATTGGCACAAGTAATCCGTTGAAGTCTTCTTTTCCATTTTATATCACTTTGCAAGATGATCTTGATTTATCTAGACGGGGGGATGTAAGTGTTATGATCCAGAATTTCATTTCCTTTTTTTTTTATTTTTTATATATATATAAAATACTCCTTTATAAATATTTTCCTTCATTGGAAGGACAACAAATGACCAATTTGTTGATTTCTTTTGCCCTGTGACACCATCAAAGAATTTTCAGTTTTCGATACATATGCATCCTTAACGTACCGACTCTACTGTCATCAAAACCAGTATCAATTCAGATGCTTAATCTTATAATAAATAATTAAGCAAAACAAAGAACTTGTATTTAATTAGTTTATTTTGATATCTATCAAGATAGTTAATTTTTATTCAATGAGGGATCTCACTCTATATTTAAGTAAAGTGAGTATAAGTTGTATAATCTGGACAATCAGAAGTTTGTTTCATCTGGTATTATCTTATTTAGTTATTAGTTTCTAATACTTGTCTTATTGATTTGGATTTTTTTTTTTTAATTTAATGTGAGGAGATGATATTTCATTGGATATATATTAATGCAATTCTTAGTATCGTTGTTTCATGCCGGTATTGATCTGACACTAACGTATTCTTGTTTATGCTTTTTTATAGGCGCTTTTGGTTTCCGGTGGCAGCTTGGGATTACCTGTACTTCGGAGTGTGGATCATCAAGATTTGCAGGAACTTGTTTCTAAACTGAGATTAAAAGTAACTATGTTCTTTATCCTTTCATATATATATATATATATGCTCTCTCTCTCTCTCTCTCTCTCTCTCTCTCTATATATATATATATTTATTGATCTACGAAGTGAACTTTTGAATGGGTTGGTCTTAATTTACTTGAATACATACTCGGTTGCTTCTTTAAAGATCAACATTAAGCAAGGACATCACGATAATGTCCTTATGATGATCCTTACCATGTTAATGTGGTGTTATATAACTTTTTTACCCTATCCTTGACCTGTTGCTACTAAGCAAAGGCTCATAGGGTTGTAGACATCACAAGTTAGTTACTAGTTACATTACTAGTTACTTACTGTTAGTACTCTTTTTTTATTTGTTTCTATATTGTTCTTTACTAGTTATTCTCTTTTCTTTTTTTTGGGGGGATTTATATTCTAGCTCCAGCCCCCATGTTTTTTTTTTTTTTTTTTGTGAATTTCAGTGTCCGATGTAAAATTTGACGAAGAAGTTGATGATATGAGTAATGATGCTCTATTTTGATGCTACGACTATTTTTTAGACATTTGTACTTTATATAAATTCAAGTTTATGATTCTTGTATCGAAAATAATGTTATTTGTGTTTTCTAATGTAAAATTATTATGTCATCAGTGAGGAGTGTAAAAATGGTCACTCCAACGCGACCAATTGAAGACCGCCACATGTCCATAACTCCTCACCAAAATCAACTCATTCCAAAGGATTAGGTGTGAAGATTATGCCGGGCAAAGACACTCCTTAACTCATGCCAACAACTCCAAAGATAGCCAACAACATTCTTCAGGAAGAGCGGGCAGTTCGCCGTCGGGATGGGGAAACCTTCTCCATCTCGGTATTCTCCACAGTGACATTGCCCATATCGGAAATTGACTCCACAAGCTCCTCAGTAAAACCCCCCCTTCTCGTCTCCTGTCATTTGAGAAGGGCAGGGCAGGGCAGGGCAGAAAGCTTCATGCAACTCCCCCTTCCCGTCCCCTGCTATCCGGGAAGGGCTGGGATCAAGTTCCCCATCTCGGGTACAAGTTTTCTTCTCTAACTATAAATATCTTCTACCATGGGCCTCATGAATAGTGCTAAAAAGCCCATGACCAACAAAAGGTGCCCTCATGTCCTTATTTAACCGTGCTCAGGGTCCTAAATCTGCGGTATTAATTGTGTTCTTCTCCTATAAATACTTAGACATACAATACCCTAGGTAATGCAATTCATTTGATTGAAAGCATACTTAGCCTTCTTCTCCCTGGAGCTCTTAGTCCCACGCTGGAGGGGTTTCAATGGGCGCAACCCCGAAGGGTCCTTGTGCAAGTATAAGCTCGGGATCTTTGGACCGATTGTACGAAAGTGACTCAGAACCACGAAGTGACGGAAGTTTGCCAATCTCCTATCTACATCTCGAGCACATATCACCTACACCTCAGCAAGAAACGTCCACGTGCGCTCTAATCGGATCAACTCGAGATGTTAACCACTTTTTGACACCAACAGTGTTGGCTTGGTCCATAGTTTTGGCCCAAAACGGCCCAACCCGCTCGCTGTCCACCCACCTCTTATTTGATGAAAAAAATACTTTCTCATCATTTTATTAACTATACTTTGATTCTATTGACTCTTTAGGATGTTAACTTCAATTTATTTTTTTAAAAGACCCGTGAAACTTTATTTTTTCCGTTGTGTGTGACTCATTAGGTTAGAGGTTGCAAATTGTACTCGAAAATATGACATTAAACTGACACGAATTTAGCGGTGTAGAGTTGAATTTTTGTAACACTAATCAGAAAGTAATATGACATGAGAATGACATGCAACTTTGGATACTAAAAAAATATGAAGAATACACAACAAATTATTTAATGGGGTTTTAATTTAGTCCAACTAGATTTTTTTGAACATAACTTGTATAACAAAGGTGTTAAATAAGTTGTTTCTTAATGACTCAAAAATTAAATAGGTCGGGTTAGGGTCGAGTTCTTCTTCTTATTTTTTATTTTATTTTTTAATCATCTATATTATTCATATGAATGATATCTTAACCCCAAAAATTTAGTGTTAAAAAAATTTGATTGAGAGATCTTCTTAATCCATTAATCTCTTTAAATAAAAATAAAAATAATACATATATTTGTGTGTGTTATTTTTTAAAGAATATTTAAATTTTGTATTTTTTAAAAATATATTTTTAAAACACAAAACAAAGACTAGTGTTTCTAGTCTATTTAGTTCTTAAAATAATACACACACACACACATATATATAATTTTTTTTGGTATTTTTGACCCAGTTATTTGTGAAACACAATCTTAAATTGAAGTATGTGAATATATGAATATATTCTCCTTTGTGAAAAAATGAACAAGATATTATTTATTTGTAAAAAAATTAGATAGAGATGAGTTATAAATTCTCTCTTAGAGTAACCAATTGAATTTGTAATGAATATGAGGAGTCATTTATTAATATTCGGGTTACCTCTTGAAGGTAAGTCCCTTAGGGCGATTAAGCAGTATAAATAGAAAGTAGACTAATGGTTATAGCATAAATAAAACTACATGCTCACGCATTGCCATTGCCACTCGCTCGGGCGGAAGCACAGGCATGGGTTTGTGGGTTTGGAGAATGCTTTAGATTTTTTTTTTTTTAAATCGTATTAACAAACCAAATAGAGCCTAACTATTCAGATTCATAATTTCACGTAGTTATAGAAATAACTCCTGATTATTAATCCATAAGCTACAAAATTTAAACATTTGGTTGTACTGAGGGAAGTTACAAATGTCTCTTCATGATCTTCCGTTACCATCTAATATTTAATATCTAATACTAATACCTAAAAGCATAAGCCAATGGTTGAAACCTAAAAGCAGAAGCCAATGCTTGGAATGAACCACAATTGAGAATTACGTATCTCTCCAATTTCTCTTTTTCGATGGTCATGATCTATTCTTTCCCTACTACTAATATTTTAAGCCTAATTCCCGAATTCCATTATGTCCACGGCTACAATTATTCTAATTCCAAACACCTCTTTCCCAAATTATCTCCACCCTCTCTCTCTCGAGAAGGATTTTCTTGTGTCAGTTTATTTAGAAAAAATCATTCAAAAGAGTTGATTGATATTTTAGCAAATGATAGAGCATATTCGTAATTTTAGGCCACTTTTTTTGAATGTTCCGTGCACATATAAAAGTTGCAGTTTTTTGTTAATGTCACATTCAATGGACACAAAAAAATAAACAATGGGCAAGCAAAAATACAATGTGTACAATAGGTTCATCATGTGACTGTACAAAAAAGAATCCGTCTCTACGATGGTGTTACATTCCACAAAATAATCGATGTTGAATGTAACGTGCACGTAGCAAACTTATATAAAAGTAACATACAATGTGTAGAGCAAATTCATCACGTGACAATTCATCCCCATGAATTTGTTAAAAGCAGGAAAAATACAATGTGTGGAACATATTGATCATGTGGATGCGAAAAAAATCCGTCTCTACGCTGGTGTTACATTCAACAAATAGTCGATGTTGAATGTAACGTGCACGTAACATAACTTATATATAAGCAACATATAAACGCATATAAATTGTGGATGACAAACCAACCCCCAAATAAGGAAAAAAAGTCTGTTTTATTCATGTCCAATAAATCTACGAGGAAACATAGATTTTATTTTAGTATGAAAAATAAAAATCAAAGTATTGAAATTCCCCCTATTTGAGTGGTGCTTTGCAAGATTTCCTATTGTGTCTCGACATTTGACCACATCTTCCGCATCGTCTTTCTTTTACCTTCCCCCGAGATGCAATCCGAACTTTCCTTGGTCTTCCCGGTTGTTTCCTTGATAATAGAGGTAGAATCATTGCTTCGCTCTTGACAGATATTGGTCGTTCCATTGTTGGTATTGAGTATATACCTCTCAAATACGTCTCCCGATAAAAGCAGCTCCGAAAATAATCCTCTATGTATTTGAATGTTGGAAGTCTACTCTTGTTGATAGCTACAAATGCATGTGCACATGGGAACCCTTTTATTTGCCATTGTCGGCACGAGCATGAACGTCCCTCAGTGTCAACTAAGACAGAGTACATTGAATGAACTTCGAACACTCCATTGCCTGATGAGCTGACGTTCCATGTTCGCCCTTCATTCATCAGTTCGCATATTTTGTTCTCCCAGTAAGGCGTGATATCCCCTTGTAACTTGTTTGCTTCATCCCTCCTCTCTGCCATTAAGTTCATCCACTTTATTCTTATCTTGTCAATCAACAAGATTGAGGGTAGATGACGAAATTCGCTTATCCAAGAATTACAACACTCAGCCAGATTGGACGTCATCTCACCGTACCGTTTTCCTCTGAAAAAAGCGTTACTATACTTCATGGCAGATAATTCGTGGATGATCGTACAATATCTTGTACATTTCCGGTGTGTGTGCATATGCCAATCCATTTAATTTTTGGATCATCATCTCCTTGAAAGTCGTTCTTGTGCCAGTCATCGCAGCCCTCAAATTCATTTTCAAGTGATGCAGACAATATGCGTGGTGACATTGTGGGAACACGTTCTGTATTCCTTGCAAAATCCCATTGTGTCTGTCGGAAATAAGTGTTATCACTATGTCTGGATTGACAATCTTCTTGAGTTCTGATAAAAACCACGACCAGTTGTCGTCGTTTTCTGCATCAACAATGACGAACGCAACTGGAAACATTCCTACATATACCATGCAGGCGAACACACAAATAAATCATACAATATACAAATGAAACCAAGAAAATGTTGAATGTAATATTGTTACGTTTGACAAAAAAAAAAAAGGTAACCAGGTTAAATGTAACACTGAAATGTTTGAAAGCATTTTCGTATACATACCTTGGTTTCCATCATTTGATGTTGTTGCTAGTAAGTTCCCCTTGTACCTACCAGTTAAAAAAGTGCCGTCGAGGAACAACATGGGGCGACAAAACCGAAATCCGTGTATGCACGCTTGGAATGCTATGAATATCCTTTTGAAATGCTTTGTGTCCTCATTGTATTCCAGTGTGACATGACTGCCGGGGTTTGTCTCTCTACATTTCTCAACATACCATCTTAATTGATCGTATGACGACGAATAATCATCGAATACGCTGTTCCTGGCTTTTTCTACCCCCATCCATGCATTTCGATATGATATCTCTAGTCCATATTGTTTTCTAAAATTGTCAAGGACATCTTCTGGGCAAGTTTTTGGATTTTCACGCATCTCGTCAATCAGGCATGACGATATAATGTCTAAACTCAAACATTTATTTTTTGTTGTCCGAAATGTAACACCGCACGTGTGTTCTTTTACTAGGCTGCGAATGTAGAATACACCGTTTTCACTCCTCACGCGCCCATGCACAAACCACGGGCAATTCCTTTCCTCTCACATTGCGCACGCGGCTGTGACACGTACCTTGTCATTTTTTAGGTACCAGAAATTAAACCCCACCTCTACCGTATATTTCTGCAACGCCATACAAAATTCACTCATCCCTCCTCTGAATTTTTGCCCCTCTTCCTGTATTCCATCAACCCATTTTGACGATAGCAGCGTTTTGTCATTTGGGATTTGTAACATGTTACCATAGCTACCTATATAGTCCATTTCAGCTTCGCTATTATCGCTGCTATGATCGGTGACGGGGACTAACACAGATGATGATGCCCCAGTTGAACCGCTTGAATCACTCACCCATATTTCCACACATACTTCAATAAGTTCAATCTTTATTATGCCCGCTAGGAAAAACATTTCCTCAAAGTCGTTTTGGTCGTCCAACACACATTTCGGGTCTCCAGGGAGTGAATACGACAACTCGATCCTCCCGCTGCTACAATCTGTCCATTTGTTCCCAATTTTTTGATGCAACCCATCAATATCACAATCATCTATCATCCTCAACACTTTTGTGACATTTTCGTATTTCCACAAAAGTGGGATTGATGACGTCATCTTGTGCAAACAACAAAAACGTGTTTCCCCATCAGTGCACAAAAAATAGGTTACTGATACCACACAAACTTATTATGTGTTGTTCACGTGGTATGTAACATCCTGTGTTTTTTGTCCCTGAGTGACATTGAATCCATTTGATGCATGTATGTGGAATGTAACATCACGTGCGCACTCCCCCTTTCCCTATCGTGTGTGGATGTTGAATGTATCATCCATGCATGTGTTGTATGCGCGCTCCAGACCGTGTGTGTGTGTTGAATGTAACATCTATACGTGTGCCATATGTGTGTTTACAACGTAACAATCATTGTTTATATGAGCAAAAAACAATGTCAGCAGTATCCAACCGAAGTGGATTGTCCCGTACGCTTGTTCAACGCATACTGATCGTGTGTTTTTTGGGATGTAATATGATCGTGGTAGATGTTGAATGTAACATACATGCATATGACGTGTATGCATGTGCATGTTAAATGTAACATACATGCATGTGTCATTTGTGCATGTTGAACGTACCCCATTATTGTTTATTTTCACAGAAAAAAATGTCGGCAGTATCCAAATGAATCGGATCATCTCGTACGCATGTTCAATACACAGTTATCGTGTGGGGTGTTGAATGTAGCATGATTGTGTTGATGTTGAATGTAACATCCATGCATGTGTCGTATGTGCTTGCTTCCGTGATAATGTTTAATTTCCCAGACAATACACAAAACAAACACCCAAAACTGGTATCCCCCTTCATTTGGGGGTTTTGAATGTAACATGATTGTGTTGATATTGAATGTAACATCCATGAATGTGTCGTATGTGCTTGTTTTTTGTGACAATGTTTAATTTCCTAGACAATACACAAAACAAAACATCCCAAAACACAACAAACTGGTATCCCCCATTCGTGAAACGTATTTATATGCAAAACGGTTGTCTTCGAAAATGAACAACATGAACTTCATCGAAAATTAATTTTGAAATGATTGCGTTCTGTCGGTGAACACACTCGTAAATGTGTATGCGTCGTACAAAAACCATTTTTTACATACCTGTTACGACTGGGTGTTGTCGCTGCGAAAATATTGACTTCTAAGTATCGATAGTGCTCGACCGGTGACTCTTCCACTTCCGCTCTTTAGATTGAATTTCAAAATGTATTTCGGAATGCTCTGTCTATTCTTCGCTGGCTCTACGTTCACTGAATTGATTTGAAATTCAAAAAACCCTAATAATGGAATGTTACGTTTCTCGAACCACCGATGCGTTATGGATGGAAATCGCGATCTAAAAATGGAAACGCTTGCTCCGGAAATGCAGGGAGGGTAAATCTGTAAACGATTATCGTCGTTAATTGCAGGATGGGGCTTCTCAGTGCAGAACCGATCTGCGGCAGGACTTGCCTGTTTAGTTTCGAGCGTTTGGGTTTGATCGATCACTGGTAATAAAAAACGGGATGGCGTGGTCATTTCCTCTTTATTTAATTCAATTTGTGTAGTGATTTTTTTATGAAATACCAATAATTCTGTCAAAAATTAAAAGTTATTGTACACCACACAAAAGTTATTGTAACTTTTTCTATGAAAATTCCAGTTTCTAATTATTTTAAAGTAGTATAATAATTTTGAATTCATATAAAAATTATTGTACCAACGTGGAATATATTGACTAAAATTTTAAGTTCGAATACTATAAAAAAAAAATTAATAATAAAATAAAATTTATGTCCATATAGTCTATTAGCTCATAATAATTTTACAAAACTTGAAAAACACGCAACAAATTAATATTTTGTGATTTTTTGGTCTTGAAGTCAGAAACTAATTTTGTCATTCCATAATTTTGTGATTTTTATTTTGATGATTTTTAACTTCTGTTATATTTTTTCAAAACAACTCTTGTTAAAAAAAAATTTGGGTATTCAATCAATTTTATTAAAAATATAAAATGCAAATATTGTGCAGAAGAAAATGCAATTTCTATTGATTTAACATCCAAATAGTAAATAATTATTTTGTATTATTATAAATATTTTTTTTTCGCCTAAAATTAGTAATAATAAGTTAGTTTGTTTAGTAGTATAGATATAAAATTATTAGTACTACCTCTACAAATGATAATTGACATTGATTTCAACTACACTACATATACAAACATACAAACATTGAAAACTATAAAATAACTCCAAATAAATACACATATGCATTTTAAATTGATCGTCTCGTTGAGATCACAGAAGTATTTTTTTTGTCATCCGATTTTTTAATAGATCTTATGAACTTTAAATTTTTCACCAATCACATCATTTAAATAGTGACCACACACTTTTTGGTGAAATGTTGGAATAACAATGGTGACTATAAGGGGTATTTTGACATAGTAACTCTAAATCGAGTGGCACAAATCTCGTACAATGGTCAAATTACTAAAAACATAATTTTAAAAAATAAAAAATTTCCCCTATATTTAATTTATAACTTTTCAATTGTGAATCTGTTTTTTTCAAATTCATCCATCCAAACTTGATTTGTTTGAGATTTTTGAACCATTCATGCTTAGTATTGATCTGTATCATAGAGAACATTACTAAGAGGGCAAAAAATTGCTGTCAAAAGACTATCCAAAAGATTAGCGCAAGGACTAGAGGAGTTGAAAAATGAAGTGTTGTTTATAGCCGAACTCCAGCATCAAAATCTTGTTAAACTTCAGGGTTGTTGCTTGGAAAATGAAGAGAAGATATTGATTTACGAGTACATGCCCAATAAAAGTTTGGATTTTTTTCTTTTTGGTTAGTGAATGATTTATTGTGATCACCCTTTTTACGTTCTTTGTTTCTAGATTTGTTTTGCTTATAAATGTTGAGAATTTGGTGTTAACTTTTGGATATAGATCCAGCTAAACGTGGCCGCTTGGATTGGAGGACTCGGGTTCGAATCATTGAAGGGATTGCTCAAGGACTTCTTTATCTCCATCAATACTCTAGGTTAAGAATTACACATCGGGACTTGAAAGCTAGCAACATTTTGTTGGATGCTGACATGAACCCTAAAATATCAGATTTTGGAATGGCAAGGATTTTTTGAGGTAACGAGCTATAGGCAAACACGAATCGAATTGTTGGTACCTAGTAAGTTATACCAAATACTTCCTTGTACAGTTACTTTTATTTTTATTTTTATTTTTATTTTCTATGTGCTAAAGTTAAAGTATCATGAATTGTAGTGGATATATGACTCCTGAATATGCTCTGGAAGGTCTTTTCTCCATAAAATCAGATGTGTTTAGCTTTGGCGTCTTGTTATTAGAGATCTTGAGTGGAAAGAAGAATACCGGGTTCTATAATTTTCGCAATTTCAGAAAGGTTTCCTTGGGCTTTGGGGTGAAAGAGTTGATTCTTTCGACTGCTACAAACACGAACTAAAAAAACTTGAGATAAACACATTACCAAATTTTAGATAAAAAAATAAAATAAAATAGTTTTTTGTGCTCTCGGCATTTAAGATCAAATTGACAGGAAGAGAACTAAAATATAAAGGTCCGTTTGTTAGCATTTTTTTGTCTTACCTTTCCTTTCTTTTAAATTATGTTTTTGTCTTTATTTTTTCTTTTTCAAGTTTTGTTTCTGTTTATTTTTCCATTTTTTTTCTCTTTTTTTTTTCCTTATTTTTTTTCTTTTCCTTTTCCTTTTTTTTTGGTTCTTTGCTATGTTGGTAGTACGTGAAATTGCACTAATTAATGGATTTTTTGGTTATATATTTTGAGTTTTCCTTTTTTTGGACTGATATTTTTTTTGTTTTTGGGTCTATGTTTTGGCGTTCTATGCACATCTATGTTCGGTTTCGATTTTATATCCAGGCTATTTTAATTAACCTTGATTGATGAAAAGGCATGTTGGCCCAGTGAACTACCCAAGAGGGGGATGAATTAGGTAGATAAAAAATTAATTCAAATAATAATACTTCAAAAAATAAATAATTAATTTTTATCCTAAATTAATTATTATCTTTATAACAGCGAAAATATATTATCAACTAGGTGCACACTAAACATCACAAATATAAATAAATTAAAGAATGCAGCATATTAGAAATTTATACTGGTTCACCATACCATTCTTGATTAATCCAATCCCCCAAGCTCTGCGGAGAGTCCCACACACTAATCACTATGATTCCTTTAACTAGGTAGGAATCAAACCTTTACACAATGATTCTTTTCACAGGCTCAGAATCAACCTTTACAATTTCTTTACATAGGCTAAGAAATAACCCTATCTTTTTCATAGGCTAAAGATTAATCTAATTCTTTTATACTTAGGTTAAGAATTAAACCTCACACAAAAATACTCCAAGTATCTTTTTACCCGGTAAGAATTGAACCGTTACAATTTTACCCATAAATTAATTCTATTAAGGAAGAATCAACACCTAATCCTTTTATACTTTAGGCAAAGATTAAAATCTCAATTTCTTTACTGGAAGAGATTGAAACCAGCTACCCCTTGATTAGACAATCCCAATAGTATCTCATCCGATACTCAACTTACCAATTACAAAATTGACAAGTGATTTTTCCACTCGGAGCTTCTACCACCCCAGATAAATTTGAACTCAATTAAAGTCCCGATACTAGTGATAGAAATAAAGTGAGAATTTTAAAATTTAATTTTAAACAAAAACGGGTAGCAAACAATTTAGCATATAATACGATTTTCTCAAGAAATCGTTTCAAAAATAATTTTCTATTTAAAAAATCGAAAAAACGATTTCAAAGATCAAATTTCCAAGTAATAGATAGTAATATCAAATAATAATTAATAGCAAATAACTTGGAACGATCTCACCAGGAATCCACCGAATAAATAATGATAAGCAATGAAACTTCAAGTCGGTAGTAGCAATAATCCATAACAATTTTTCTTAGGAACACTTCTCAAAAATACTTCTCACAATACATTCAATATGATTTCCGAATGATCACTTTTAGAAATCAAAAGAATTGAATAACTCTTAAGATATGAATGATTGGGATTATTGAAACCTAAAAAACATAGGTCTATTTATATGGAATTAGAATAAGCCCTCTAACAGTTAGTTCCCATATATCATGATAAATAATTACTCTAATAGACCCCTTATATCATAAAGACTCAATCCTAGTATAATTCACTCAATTATATCTTTTAAAATATTTAATTTAGTCCCTCAAATATTTTCCCAATCTCAATTAGATAGGATAGAAAGAATTACATGAACCAAATTGAGAAATAATTAAAATACTTGAACCATATCTATAGGGATAACAAAATATCAATCATATATCTTAAATTCCATTAGATCCCTAAGATATCTCCCATATCCTAACCATAAATGGCTACTTTTTGGATCAAAACCATGAAATTCTCAAATCCTGAAACTGTTCATCGGTTGACCGACCAGAAGGTATAAGTCAACCGCCCGATTTAGGATGTAGCCTAAGCCAAAAACTGGTCGCCCATAGGTCGACCTCTGCTTATTCATTGTCGACCTAACAATTCAGTGAGTTCATAGGTCGACCTCTCTTATTTGTTTGTCGACCTAAGAATTCAGAGAGTTTTTTTTTTTTTTTTTGCCATAGCTCGACCTAGTTGTCGACCGAAAGATTCAGAGAGTTCAACTAATTCCCATAGGTCAATCTATCTGTCGACCGAACGATTCAGAGACTACTCAATCCTTTCACTTCCTTATCGGTTGACCAGGCCTCCTATGTAAGTCAACCGATTGAGTTGTGCTTCTTCCTTAATTCATTTTTAAATTCAATTTCTTTGACTTTTTGCCATTTTAACCGATTTCTTTTCTCGGTTCACTCCTTAAATTAATTTTTAATTTCTAATCTTTCTCAAAATAATATTTCTTCTTCAATTTCACATAGGAGCAAATATATTAGCTAAATTGGATCCTATTAAAAAGCACACATAATTGTGAAAACATTTTGTGTCGTGTGTGATCCTAATCGGGATACATTAAGAGTAAAAATTTAACCTGAGTTGTTTTCCTTTAGGTTCTTCAAGATCTTCGGTCTCTTAATATCCATAATCTTTGTCTATCTCTTCAGCATCCATTTAGCATTCATCTCAACTTCTTTATGATAATATCTTCAATGGAACTTCTAAACTGAAACACTAAACAAATTCGTTAGTTCCACAAAAAATATCAATATTTAATTATCTATCAAAATCTTAGGATCAACAATCTCCTCCTTCTTGATGATGACAATTAACTTTGATGTTTTATTCAAAATAATATGTAACCACACTCCCCCTAATCTGAGGACGAGTTTTTAACTCAATAAAACACAATCATGAAGACAATCATAAAATATTCAACAAAGCACAAATAATCATTTCAATAATTCGAGATCCCCTATAAGATATTCAACAAAACAATTCAAGCTCCCCCTTAAGATACTCAACAAAACATCAATAAATTATCCCCCTGTGTCATCTCAAAAAAAAAAAAAAAAAAAAAAACTATAAATAAACATTACTCTAGACAAACACAAACATTGTCATGCCTAGCCATTCCCAAACCACAAATGATTTTCACAAACTGATCTTCCGCTAAAGGTTTGGTAAAGATATCAGCAAGCTGGTCGGAGGTATCAATATATTCAATGACAATGTCCCTTTTTTTGAATGTGTTCACGAATAAATTGATGTCTAATCTCTATATGCTTAGTTCTTGAGTGTTGTACAAGATTCGTACTTAGACAAATAACACTTTTATTATCACAATAAATCGGGACTTCCTCTATACATATTCCAAAATTATTTAACTGTTGCTTAATATATAAAATTTGAGCACAACAATTACCAACTGACATATACTCAGCCTTAGAAGTGGATATGGCTATCGAATTTTGTTTCTTATTTGACCAAGAAACCAAAGCATGTCCTAACAAATGACATGACCCACTTGTGATTTTTCGCTCAACTTTGCAACCGGCAAAATCAGCGTCAGAGTAACTTATTAATTTAAAATCACTCTCCCAAGGAAACCATAACCCTAGGTCTGTCGTCTCCTTTAAATATCGAAAATATCGCTTAACCGCAGTCAAGTGCGATTCTTTAGGACAAGATTGAAATCTAGCATATAAACAAACGTTATACGTAATTTCAGGTCTACTAGTAGTTAAGTATAACAAGCTACCAATCGTACCTCGAAACATTGTTTCATTAACGTTTTTACCCGTGTCGTCATTGTCTATCTTTGTAGCTGTTGCCATGGGAGTTTAGTACTATTTAGCACCATCCAAGCCATATTTCTTCAATAACTCCTTGGTATATTTAGCTTGATTTATGAATATTCCTTCTTTGGTTTGCTTAATTTGCAATCCATGAAAAAAATTCAGCTCTCCCATCATACTCATCTCAAACTCAACCTACATTATCTTGGCAA
The DNA here is from genome assembly GCA_016647705.1 of Eucommia ulmoides. Taxonomy (NCBI): domain Eukaryota; kingdom Viridiplantae; phylum Streptophyta; class Magnoliopsida; order Garryales; family Eucommiaceae; genus Eucommia; species Eucommia ulmoides. Next base: position 163,188 of record JAENRU010000242.1, read on the forward strand.
ATTCTTGGCAAAAATCCTCATTAGTAGATCCAAAAATAATGTCATCAACATAAATTTATATTAATATGATATCAGAATCAATTTGCTTAACAAATAATGTTATATCACAAATACCCCTTTCAAAACCATTTTCGATCAAATATCGGCTAAGTCTCTCATACCAAGCTCTAGGAGCTTGTTTGAGCCCATACAAAACCTTACGAATTTTAAATACGTTTTCGTGAAATTTACCACTTTCAAATCCCGGGGGTTGCTCCACATAAACTTCTTCTGTTAGGAAGTCATTTAGAAATGCACTCTTAATATCCATTTGATATAGCTTAAAATTCCGTGAGTATGCAAAAGCGAGTAGCATTCTAATAGCTTCTAATCTAGCCACAAGAGCATAGGTTTCATCATAATCAATTCTTTCCTCTTGATTATAGCCATGTGCTACTAATCTTGCTTTGATTCTAATTACTATTCCAGATTCATCATTTTTATTTCAAAAAACCCATCTTGTACCAATATCAGGATGAAAATTCGGTCTAGGAATTAGACACCATACTTTGTTCCGCTCAATTTAAACTAACTCATCTTGCATTGCGAAAACTCAAGATTCATCAGTTAACCCCCCATTTACATTTTTAGGCTCAATTTAAGATAAAAAATCAAGATTTATTATATCTCTAAGGGAGGAACAAGTACTTACACCTCTTTGAAAATTACCGATGATTTCTTTTACTAAATGCCTCGGTACTATCTTTATAGCTCGTCGTAATTCCAAATCCTTTTCCTTAGTCTCCACATTTTTTTGAGATTTCTTTGTCACATTATCGCCTTGATTTTGGTTATTTGAAATACCTATATAATCATTATCCAAAACCTTTCTTGATGAAAATGGGTCAGCTTCCTCAAAGACAATATGCATAGACTCCTCAACTACTAACGTACGTTTATTATATACTCTATAGGCCTTACTGTTAGTATCATATCCAAAGAAAATTCCATAATCAGATTTAGCATCAAATTTATTTAGATTATCCTTATCATTCAAAATGAAGCATTTACACCCGAATACTTTAAAGTACGAAATGTTAGGAGTCTTACTATTCTAGATTTCATGTGGGGTTTTGTTAAACCCCCTACGAATCGATACCCAACTCACCACATGGCAATATGTACTTGGCGCTTCGGCCCAGAAGTAGGTTGGTAATCGATTTTCATTAAGCATTGTTCTGACTATCTCTTGAAGCGTCCTATTCTTCATTTCCACAACACCATTTTGCTGTGGTGATCTTTGTGCGGAAAAGTTATGAGCATAACTGTGGTCATCATAGTAATTGATAACATCATCATTTTTATACTCTCTTCCTCTATCACTACGAATGTTAATAATAGAGCATTGCTTCTCATTTTGAACACGTTTACAAAATTTAGAAAACACAAAAGCCACTTTACTCTTCTTAGCAAGGAAAAATACCTAGGTGAATTTAGAATAATCATCAACTATTACGAAAGCATAAAACTTACCACCGAGGCTAGCAACGGAGTTTGGACCAAATAAATCAAGATACAATAATTCAAGACATCTAGACGTGGGCATGTGCATTTTTTTCTTAAATGATTATCTAGATTGCTTGCCTAACTGACATGCATCACATACTTTATCTCTCACAAATTTCAAATCAGGTAGGTCATGTACGAGACTTTTCTTAGATAGATTAGAAATCAATTCCATACTAGCAAGCCCAAGTCTCTTATGTCATAACCAACTATTATCAGATAAAACATTCAAACATGATAAATTTTGAGAAGTAAAATCATCAAACGAGTAAGTATAAACATTTTCAAAACATGATGCAACTAATATAATACTACTATCATGTCCATTCTTAATAATACAATTATAATTATCAAATACTACACGGTAGCCCTTGTCACATAGTTGACTTATACTAAGTAAATTATGTTTAAGACCATCAACTAGTAACACATATTTAATAACAATAGTACTATTACCGATAATTTTACCCTTTGCGTTGTCTCCAAATGTTACATGACCTCCATCTTTAGGTGTCAAAGATGTGAATTTTGATTTATCTCTCGTCATGTGTCGAGAATAACCACTGTCTAGGAACCATTTATCCGTACTTATCGATACTTTTAGAATAACCTGCAAGGAGCACCTCAAATAGTTCCTAAGTGGTACCCCATCTAAATGGGTCCGATCTTGTTAGTCAAGACAACCTTAGTTCCTTTTGGAACCCAAACTTGTCTATAGTTAGATAGTTTAGCAAAACATATACGAATAGTATGCCCCACAACATTACATTTAAAACATCTAACAAGATCTCTAGTTTCAGAAAATAATTTTTGAAAACATTTTTGCTTAAGATATTTCTGAAACCTAATACCAGCTTTATCAAAAATACCACGTGAACGTCCCAAAAGTATTTTCAAGTTATTCTCATCGCCGATGAATTTGAGAACAATTGAATGTAAATCTGATATCTTGGATTTCAATTCAATGTTTTCACATTCATAGTCCATTGTTGCTTGTTTAATGTATAAATTGTACTTTGAAGGGTATTTATTTCAGAACACTGGTTTTTATAATCATGCGTAAGTTCTTGATAAACGTAAAAAAATTCAACAAAATTTAAAGGACAAGAACTTGAATATTTTGTTACCTTATTACCAGCGGCTATCAATGCAAACATGGACGTTTCTTCATTTTATGATTTTTCAGAGCTACTCGATTCGGTATCATCCCAAGTAGTTTTCATGGACTTCTTCTTGCTCTTCTTTCATTTCTTCTTCTTCTCCTTTCTTTTCTTTTTCTTTATCCTTCTTTGGTTCGGGACAATCAGTTTGAAAATGACCGGTCTTGTGATAGTTGTAGCATTCCACATTGCTCATATTGAAGTTTCTTGTTCCACGGAATGTACGTCGAGTCATTCTTCTAAATTTCTTTGTAAGAAGCGTCACATATTTTTCCTGCTCACTATCAAGGCTTACTTTGTCACTATCATCCTTATCTTCAGGTTTCTGAGCCCTTAGTGCTAAGGATTTCTTTTTTCTATGTCCGATGTTATTCTCATGTCCTCGAATTTTCATTTCATGCGTCATCAGGTTGCCGATGAGGTCATCAATTTCGTATTTGGTAAGGTCCTTAGCTTCCTTAATTGCAGTCACTTTCGGCTCCCATACTTTGGTTAAAGATCTTAGAATCTTTTGAACTTTGTCCTCTGTGCAGTATGGCTGTCCAAGTTGACTCAAGTGATTGCACATGTTATTGAACCGAGTGTACATCTCTTGGATCGATTCATTTTCTCTCATTCTGAACAGTTGAAATTGCCTAATAAAAGCGTTGATTTTCGACTGGTTCACTTGACTTGTTCCTTCGTGGGTAACTTGTAGCTTATCCCATATTTCCTTTGCCGATTTATGACCTGAAACTCTCGAGTATTCATTTGCATCTAAAGAGCAAAATAAAATATTAATAGCTTGAGAGTTTATAGAAAGTTTCTGCTTATCAGAAGTAGTTAGTTGTTCTTTCTTCTTCTCGACTCCATTTTCCATAGGGACAAACGTACCATTCTCAATTGCTAGCCACACGTCATAATTCGTGGCCAGAAAAAAAACAATCATTTTGTCCTTCCAGAATGCATAATTTTCACCTGCAAACAAAGGTGGTCAGTGCATAGACTGCCCCTCAGCTAGTGTGCCTATTGTGTGTGCCATGTGATCTTTGTTAGCTTAGTGTATCGAGCTAAACTAGCTCTGATGCCAATTGTTGGCCCAGTGATCTACTCAAGAGGGCGGGTGAATTGGGTAGATAAAAAATTAATTCAAATAATAATACTTCAAAAGTCAAATAATTAATTTTTACCATAAATTAATTATTATCTTTATAGTAGCGGAAATATATTATCAACTAGGTGCACTCCAAACAACACAAATATAAATAAATTGAAGAATGCAATACACCAGATGTTTATACTGGTTAATCAAGCTATTTTTAGCTAATCCAGTCCCCCGAGCTCCGCGAAGAGTCGCACCCACGAATCACTATGATTATTTTAACCAGGTAGGAATTAAACCTTTATACAATGATTATTTTCACAGGCTTAGAATCAACCTTTACAATTCATTTTCACAGGCTAAGGAATAACCCTATCTTTTTCACTTTCTAAAAATTAACCTAATTCTTTTATACTTTGGCTAAGAATTAAACCTCAAACAAAAACACCCCAAGTATCTTTTTACCCGGTAAGGATATAACTGTTACAAATTCACTCACAAATTAATTCTATTAAGGAAGAATTAACGCCTAATCTTTTTATACACTAGTCAAAGACAGAAACTTCAATCTCTTTACCGTAAGAAAATGAAACCAGCTATCCCTTGATTAGATATTCCCAATAGTATCTAATCCGATACTTAACTCACTGATAGGTGTAAAATACCTATCTAATTCTAAATCGAATTTTCCAGTTTTCGAGTATTTTATTGAAGTTTGAATACTGTTTTAGCTGTTTTTATTAGTCAGGAGCAGGGACGTAAACAATCGGCAAATCGAGCGAAATAGTGCGAAAATGGTAGCCAAAAAGATGAAAAAAGGAGGTTTCAAATAATAGAGCAATTCCGCCTAGGTGAACTTTCCACCGCCTAGGCGGAAATTCATCAGAAAGATGCAAAAAACTGAAGATTTGAAATCCGCCTAGGCGAAGTTTCCACCGCCTAGGCGGAAATCCGTCAGAAGGTTGCAAGGGCTGAAGTATTGAATCCACCTAGGCTAAGTTTCCACCGCCTAGGCAGAAATCCATCAGAACGCTGGAAGTACTGAACTGCTGGATAGAGCTGCACTGCTGTAAATCCGCCTAGGCGAAGTAGCTATCGCTTAGGCGGAATTCCGTCAGAAAGATAAGGAGCCAAGAAGTTAGTCCTCTGCCTAAGCGAAGATTCTACCGCTTAGGCTGAATTCTAACTGACTTAAACTCCGCCAAAGCGGAATTTATACCGCTTAGGCGAAAATCGCAGGACAGGTCAAAATATCTGTTTAGATATTTTTGAACCCCTAGGCCTATAAATACCCCTTGGCCACGTCTGAAACTTAGAGTTGAAGAACCCTAACCCTAGTAGAGAGCTCTTAAGCTATATTTTGAAGATCAAGAAAGAGGTTCATCATTCGGATAAAGAAGGATAACTTGCGGATCGATCATTAGCGACAATGAACCGTTTCACTTCCAGATTTGATAGTTTCTCTCTTGTTTTATTCTTTGTAATCACTTTTTCATATCTAAGAATATTGAATCCCTCTTATTTTGTATGGTATATGGCTAAGATCTTGTAGTAGTAGTTAAATTTTACTTAGGTGTAGTCGAAATCATGTAATCGTTTAGTTGAATGAATTAATGTTACTTTAACGTGTTGTTTATCTAAATCCGATTGTGCTTACCGTTATTCTTGATATTATGCTTGTATAGATACAACGAGAATACGGGGTTTGACACTCGGGAGAAGTAACCCCGAATTCGGATTAGGGTAAATACAACGTCTAACGACCCGGGAGGGCGTTAGAACGTATGCAACCCATGACGTTGGCTCAAAACTCACGCGACCTAGGGTCGTTAAGGCGTTGAAGGGGACTTCTTCGCTGGCATGAAGTCGTGTAATCCCTTGTCTTACACTCGGGAGAGGTAGCGGAGAAGTTATTGATACAGAGGTTGTCGGATTAGATAAAAACCGTTATAGCTAACTAAATGACATCGATTAGGCATTATATGAAAGAGATTAATACCTAAGTAATTAGTGTAATTAGAACTAACCCAATAGTTGTAGTCTATCTTAGTATAGTAAATAGAAAACAAACGAGTTATGATTAGTCGAGATAATATGAAACTATTGAAATCGCAATACTCAACCGAATTACACGAATTTCCCAGTGGAACGATATCCGATCCTAAAAGATCCATTATATTAAAACTAGACCTCGTACACTTACGATTAGTCCAATTACCGTGAGGAGGAAACATGGTTGTGAATCCTCGCGCGAACACTCACCAATTACAAAATTGATAAGTGATTTTTCCACTCGAAACTTCTACCACTCTAGATAAATTTTAACCCAATTAATGTTCCGATACTTGTGATAGAAATACAGTGTGAATTTTAAAATATGATTTTAAACAAAAACAGGTAGCAAATAATTTAACACGTAATCAGATTTTCTCAAGAAATCGTTTCGAAAAAAAATTTCAATTTAAAAAACAGGAAATGATTTCCAAGATCAAATTCCAAAGTAATAGATAATAATATAAAATAACAATTAATGGCAAATAACTTAGAATGATGTCATCAGGAATCCACCGAATAAATAATGATAAGCAATGAAGTTTCAAGTCGACAGTAGCAATAATCCACTGTAATTTTTATTAAGAGCACTTCTCAAGAATACTTCTCACAATGTACTCAATATGATTTCAGAATTATCACTCTTAGAAAGCACAAGAACTGAATAGCTCTTAAGATATGAATGATTGGGATTATTGAAACCTAAAAAACGCAGGTCTATTTATATGGAATTAGAAGAATCCCTTTAACGACTAGTTCCCATATATCATGACAAATAATTACTCCAATAGACCCCTTATATCATAAAGACTCAATCCTGGTATGATTCACTCAATTATATCTTTTAAAATATTCAATTCAGTCCCTCAAACAATTTCTCAATCTCAACTAGTTATGATAGAAAGAATTACATGAACCAAATTGAGAAATAATCAAAATAGTTTAACCATATCTATAGGAATAATAAAATATCAATCATATATCGTAAATTCCATCAGATCCCTAAGATATCTCCCATATCGTAACCATAAAACCGCTACTTTTTGGATCAAAACTATGAAATTCTCAAATCCTAAAACTGTTCATCGGTTGACCGACCAGAAAGTATAAGTCGACCGCCCGATTCAGGATGTTGCCCAAGCCCAAAACTGTTCACCCATAGGTCAACCTCTGCTTATTTGTCTATTGACCTAACGATTCAGTAAGTTTCACAGGTCGACCTCTCCTATTTGTCTGTCGACCTAACTTTTCAGAGAGTTTCTCTTTTGGCCATAGGTCGACCTAGCTGTCGACTGAAAGATTCAGAGAGTTAAGCTAATTCCCATAGGTCGACAAATAGGTCGATCAAACAATTCAGAGACTACTCAATCTTTTCACCTCATCATCGGTTAACTGGACCTCCTATGTAGGTCGACCGATCGAGGTAAGCTTCTCCCTTAATTCATTTTTAAATTCAATTTCTTTGACTTTTTGCCCCTTTAATCAATTTCTTTTATCGATTAACTCCTTAAATTAATTTTTAATTTATAATCTTTCTCAAAATAATATTTTTTCTTCAATTTCACATAGGAGCAAATATGTTAGCTAATTAGTATCCTATTAAAAAACATATGTAATTATAAAAATATTTGGTGTCGTGCGTGATCCTAATCAGGATACATTAAGAGTAAAAATTTAACCTGAGTTATTTTCCCCTAGGTTCGTCAAGATCTTCGGTCTCTTAATATCCGTCATCTTTGTCAGTCTCTTTAGCATCCATTTAGCATTCATCTCAACTTCTTTATGATAATATCTTCAATGGAACTTATAAACTGAAACACTCAACAAATTCGTTAGTTCTATAAAAAACATCAATATTTAATTATTTATCAAAATCTTAGGATCAACAATCTCCCCCTTCTTGATGATGACAATTAACTTTGATGTTTTATTCAAAGTAATATGTAACCACACTCCCCCTAATCTGAGGACGGATTTTTAACTCAATAAAACACAATCATGAAGACAATCATAAAATATTCAACAAAGCACAAATAATCATCTCAATAATTCAAGTTGCCCCTTAAAACATTCAACAAAACAATTCAAGCACCCCCTTATGATATTCAACAAAACTTCAATATGCCTAGTCATTGCCAAAAATAAAAACTACTCTTGACAAACATCGTTATGCCTAGTCATTGCCAAACCACGAATAATTTTCACAAATTGATCTTCCCCTAAAGGTTTGGTAAAGATATCAGCAAGCTGGTCGAAGGTATCAATATATTTAATGACAATGTCCATTTTCTCAATGTGATCACGAATAAAGTGATGTTTAATCTCTATGTGCTTAGTTCTTGAGAGCATGCAGGATTCTTACTTAGACAAATAGCACTTTTATTATCATAATAAATCAGGACTTCCTCCATACATATTCCAAAATTATCTAATTGTTGTTTAATATATAAAATTTGAGCACAACAATTACCAACTGCCATATACTCAACCTCAGAAGTGGATATGGCTATCGAATTCTGTTTCTTACTTGACCAAGAAACTAGAGCATGTCCTAACAAATTACGTGACCCACTTTTGGTTTTTTGCTCAACTTTGTAGCTAGCAAAATTAGCGTCAGAGTAACTTATTAATTTGAAATCACTCCCCCTAGGATACCATAACCCTATGTCAGTTGTCCCCTTTAAATATCGAAAAATTCGCTTAACCGCAATCAAGTGAGATTCTTTAGGACAAGACTGAAATCTAGCACATAAACAAATGCTATACATAATGTCAGGTCTACTAGTAGTTAAGTACAATGAGCTACCAATCATACATCGATACATTTATTCATCAACGTTTTTACCCATGTCATTTTTGTCTATCTTTGTAATTGTTGCTATGTGAGTTTTATACTCTTTCGCACCATCCAATCCATATTTCTTCAACAACTCCTTGATATATTTAGTTTGGTTTATGAATATTCCTTCTTTGGTTTGCTTAATTTGCAGCTCAACTCTCCCATCATGCTCATCTCAAACTCAACCTGCATTATCTTGGCAAAGATCTTCATTAGTAGATCCAAAAATAATTTCATCAACATAAACTTGTACTAATATGATATCAGAATCAATTAGCTTAACAAATAGCGTTATATCACAAATATCCCTTCGAAAATCATTTTCGATGAAAAATCGGCTAAGTCTCTCATACCAAGCTCTAGGAGTTTGTTTGATCCCATACAAGGCCTTACGAAGTTTAAATATGTGATTGGGCAATTTATAACTTTCAAATCTCGGGGGTTGTTCCACATAAACTTCTTATGCTAGGAAACCATTTGGAAACGCACTCTTGACATCCATTTGATATAGCTTAAAATTACGTGAGCATGCAAAAGCCAGTAGCATTCTAATAGCTTTCTAATCTAGCCACAAGAGCATAAGTTTCATCAAAATCATTTCCTTTCTCTTGATTATAACTCTGTGCTACTAATGTTTCTTTGGTTCTAATTTTTATACCAGATTCATCTTTTTTATTTCGAAAAACCCATGTAGTACCAATAACAGGATGAAAATCCGATCGAGGAACTAGACACCATACTTTGTTCTGCTCAAATTGAACTAACTCATCTTGCATTGTGGAAATCCAAGATTCATCAGTTAATGCCTCATTTACATTTTTAGGCTCAATTTGAGATAAAAAAAAAAAGAAGAAGCAAGATTTACTATATCTCTAAGGGAGGAATGAGTACTTACACATCTTTCAAAATTACCAATTTTTTCTACGGAATGTCCCGGTACTGTCTTTATAGCTCGTGGTAATTCCGAATCCTTTTCCTTAGTCTCCTTTTCTTTTTGAGTTTTGTTTGTCACATTATCGCCTTGGTTTTGGTTATTTGAAATACCTGCATCATCATCATCCAAAGCCTTTCTCGACAAAAATGGGTTAGCTTTCTCAAGACAATATGCATAGACTCCTCAACTACTAACATACGTTTATTATATACTCTATTGGCCTTACTATTAGTAGCATATCCAAGGAAAATCCCATAATCAGATTTAGCATTAAATTTACTTAGATTATTCTTATAATTCAAAACGAAGCATTTACACCTGAATACTTTAAAGTACGAAATATTAGGAATCTTACCATTCCAGATTTCATGTGGGATTTTATTAAACCCTCTACGAATCGATACTCAATTCACCACATGGCAAGTTGTACTTACCGCTTCGGCCCAGAAGTAGGTTGGTAATCGATTTTCACTGAGCATTGTTCTGGCCATCTCTTGAAGCGTCCTGTTCTTCCTTTCCACAACACCATTTTACTGTGGTAATCTTAGTGCAGAAAAGTTATGAGCATAACCGTGCTCATCACAGTAACTAATAACATCATCATTTTTAAACTCTCTTCCTCCATCACTACGAATGTTAATAATAGGGCATTGCTTATCATTTTGAACACGTTTACAAAATTTAGAAAACACAGAAGCAACTTCACTCTTCTTTGCAAGGAAAAATACCCAGGTGAATCTAGAATAATGATCAACTATTACGAAAGCATAAAACTTACCATCGAGACTAGCAACAGAGTTTGGACCAAATAAATCAGGATGCAATAATTCAAGACATCTAGACGTGGACATGTGCATATTTTTTTTAAAAGATGATCTAGACTGTTTGCTTAACTGACATGCATCACATAATTTATCTTTCACAAATTTCAAATTAGGTAGGCCATGTACGAGACTCTTCTTAGATAAATTAGAAATCAATTCCATATTAGCATGCCCAAGTCTCCTATGCCATGACCAACTATTCTCAGATAAAGCATTCAAACATGATAAATTTTGAGAAGTAAAATCATCAAACGAGCAAGTATAAACATTCTCAAAACGTGATACAACTAACAAAATACTACTATCATGTCCATTCTTAATAATGCATTTATTATGATCAAATACGACACTATAACCCTTGTCACATAGTTGACTTCTACTAAGCAAATTATGTTTAAGACCATTAACTAGTAACACATCTTTAAACAGTTGTACCGTTACCGATATTACCTATACTGATAATTTTACCCTTTGCGTTGTCTTCAAATGTTACATGATCTCCATCTTTAGGTATTAAATATGTGAATTTTGATTTATCTCTCCTTATGTGTCGAGTACAACCGCTGTCCAGGAACTATTTATCCTTGCTTTTCAATGTTTTTAGAATAACATGCAAGGAGCGCCTCAAATAATTCCTAAGTGGTACCCAGTCTAAATGGGCTCGATCTTGTTAGTCGAGACAACCTTAGTTTCTTTTGGAACCCAAAATTTTCTAAGTTTAGATAGTTTATCAAAACATCTACGAATAGTATGCCAACAACATTATATTTAAAATATCTAACAAAACCTCTGGTTCAGAAAAGAATTTATGAAAATGTTTTTGCTTAAGATGTTTCTGAAACCCAATACTGGTTTTATCAAAAATATCACTTGAACTTCCCAAAAGCATTTTCAAGTTATTTTCACCGCCGGTGAATTTGAGAACAATTGAATGTAAATCCAATATCTTGGATTTTAATTCATTGTTTTCCGAATCATAGTCAATTGCTTGCTTGTTTAATGTGTAAATTGTACTTTGAAGGGCATTTATTTTAGAACAGTGATTTTTATAATCATGCATAAGTTCTTGATAAACGTCAAACAATTCATCAAAATCTAAAGGACAAGAACTTGAACATTTTGTTACCTCATTACCAGTGGTCATCAATGCAAACATGGACGTTTCTTCACTTTCTGATTTTTTTGAGCTACTCGATTTGGTATCATCCCAAGTAGCTTTCAAGGACTTTTTCTTTCTCTTCTTTCATTTTTTTTTTTTATCTTCTTCTTTTGTTCAATTTTTTTTAATCCTTCTTTGCTTCGGGATAATCAGTTTGAAAATGACCGGTTTTGTGATAGTTGTAGCATTCCATATTGCTCATGTTGAAGTTTCTTCTTCCATGGAATGTACGTCGAGTCATTCTTCTAAAATTCTTTGTAAGAAGTGCCACATTTCTTTTTTGCTCACTATCAAGGCTTACTTCGTCACTAACATCATTTTCTTCAGGTTTTTGAGCCCTTAGTGCCAAGGATTTCTTTTTGCTATGTCCGGTGTCATCCTCATATCGTCGAATTGCCATTCCATGCATCATCAGCTTGTCGATTAGTTTATCAATTTCATATTTAGAAAGGTCCTTAGTTTCCTCAATTGCGGGTACCTTCGGCTCCCACACTTTAGTTAAAGATCTTAGAATCTTTCAAACTTTGTCCTCCGTGGAGTACGGATTTTCAAGTTGACTCAAGTGATTGCAGATGTTATTGAACGGAGTGTACATCTCTTAGATATATTCATTTTCTTCCATTCTGAACAATTCAAATTGCCTGATAAAAGCGTTGATTTTCGACTGCTTCACTTGACTTGTTCCTTTGTGGGTAACCTGTAGCTTATCCCATATTTTCTTTGCCGATTTACAACCTGAAACTCTTGAGTCTTCGTTAGTATCTAAAGAACAAAATAAAATATTAATAGCTTGAGAGTTTATAGAAGGTTTCTTCTTATCGGAAGCTATTAGCTGTTCTTTCTTCTTCTCGACTCCGTTTTCCATACGGACAAATGAACCATCCTCAATTGCTAGTCACACGTCATAATTCGTGGCCAGAAGAAAACCAATCATTTGGTCATTTTAGAATGCATAATTTTCACCTGCAAACAAATGTGGTTGGTGCATAGACTGCCCCTCAGCTAGTGTGCCAATTGTGTGCACCATGTGATCTTTGTTAGTTTAATGTATCAAGCTAAACCAGTTCTGATGCCAATTGTTGGCCCAATGAGCTACCCAAGAGGGCGGGTGAATTGGGTAGATAAAAAATGAATCCAAATAATAATACTTCAAAAATTAAATAATTAATTTTTATCCTAAATTAATTATTATTTTTATAGCAGCGGAAATATATTATCAACTAGGTGTACACCAAACAACACAAATATAAATAAATTAAAGAATGCAACACACCAGAAATTTATACTGCTTCACCAAGTTATTCTTGGCTAATCCAGTTCCCCGAGTTCCGCGGAGAGTCGCACTCACTAATCACTATGATTCCTTTAACCAGGTAGACACCAAATATTTACACAATGATTTTTTTTCACAGGCTCAGAATTAACCTTTAAAATTCATTTTCATAGGCTAAGGAATAACCCTATTTTTTTTACAGGTTTAAAGATTAACCTATTTCTTTTATACTTAGGCTAAGAATTAAACCTTACAAAAAAACACTCCAAGTATCCTTTTACCCGGTAAAGATTGAACCGTTACAAATTCACTCACAAATTAATTCTATTAAGGAAGAATTAACACCTAATTTTTTTATACTCTAGGCAAAGATTAAAACTTCAATCTCTTTACTGGAAGAGATTGGAACCAACTACCCCTTGATTAGACACTCCCAATAGAATCTAATCCGACACTAACTCACCAATTACAAAATTGATAATTGATTTTTCCACTTGGAGCTTCTACCACCTCAGATAAATTTGAACTCAATTAATGTCCCGATACTAGTGATAGAAATACAGTGAGAATTTTAAAATATGATTTTAAACAAAAACGGGTAGCAAACAATTTAGCACATAATCAGATTTTCTTAAGAAATCGTTTCAAAAATAATTTTCAATTTAAAAAATAGGAAAACAATTTCAAAGATCAAATTTTCAAGTAATAGATAATAATATGAAATAACCATTAATAGCAAATAACTTGGAACGATCTCACCAGAAATCAACCGAATAAATAATGATATGCAATGAAACTTCAAGTCGGCAGTAGCAATAATCCACATCAATGTTTCTTAAGAACACTTCTCAAGAATACATCTCACAATACACTCAGTATGATTTCAGAATGATCACTCTTAGAAAGCTCAAGAACTGAATAACTCTTAATATATGAATGATTGAGATTATTGAAACCTAAAAAATGCAGGTCTATTTATATGGAATTAGAACAATCTCTCTAATGACTAGTTCCCATATATCATGCAAATAATTATTCCAATAGACCACTTATATCATAAAGACTCAATCCTAGTATAATTTACTCAATTATATCTTTTAAAATATTCAATTTAGTCCTTCAAATATTTTGAATTAGATAGGATAGAAATAATTACATGAACTAAATTGAGAAATAATCAAAATACTTGAACCATATCTATAGAGATAACAAAATATTAATCATATATCTTAAATTCCATCAAATCCCTAAGATATCTCCCATATACTAACCATAAAATGGCTACTTTTTGGATTAAAATCATGAAATTCTCAAATTCTGAAACTGTTCATTGGTTGACCGACCAGAAGGTATAAGTCGACCGCCTGATTCAGGATGTAGCCCAAGCCAAAAACTGTTCGCTCATAGGTCAACCTCTGCGTATTCGTCTGTCGACCTAACGATTCAGTAAGTTTCACAAGTTGACCTCTCCCATTTGTCTGTCGACCTAAAGATTCAGAGAGTTTATCTTTTCGCCATAGGTCGACCTAGCTGTCCACCGAATGATTCATAGAGTTTAGATAATTCCCATAGATCGACCTATCTATTGACCGAACGATTCAGAGACTGCTCAATCTTTTCACCTCCTCATCGGTTGACTGGACCTCGTAGGTTGACCGATCGAGCTGTGCTTCTTCCTCAATTCATTTTTAAATTTAATTTCTTTGACGTTTTTTCCCCTTTAACCGATTTCTTTTCTCGGTTCACTCCTTAAATTATTTTTTAATTTCTAATCTTTCTCAAAATAATATTTCTTCTTCAATTTTACATAGGAGCAAATATATTAGCTAAATTAGATCCTATTAAAAAGCACACATAATTGTGAAAACATTTTGTGTCGTGTGTGATCCTAATCGGAATACATTAAGAGTAAAAATTTAACCTGAGTTGTTTTCCCCTAGGTTTTTCAAGATATTCAGTCTCTTAATATCCATCATCTTTGTCAGTCTCTTTAGCATCAATTTAGCATTCATTTCAACTTCTTTATGATAAGATCTTCAATGGAACTTATAAACTGAAACACTCAACAAATCCATTGGTTTCATAAAAAATATCAACATTTAATTGTCCATCAAAATCTTAGGATCAATAATACATATAACTTTGAAAGTTCGCCTTATCCTGTATTAAATGAGTTCAACATCAATTTATTGAGTGACATCTAAATTAGGTACATCTAAATATTTAGCTTTTAAAAGTAGCATCAATTTATTTTACTTTTTTGTTTATTGGAGTAGCAAAATCAAAGTTCCAATCCATATTTTGACTCCAAACTTCACTCCAAATCAATAATTTTAATAGAATGTTTGAAGACAAATAGTGAATTGTCGTGTACCAAGCTATTTTTAGGGAACTTTATCTACATTGTCAATCTCTTTCTTTTCCCCCAATAAATTTTTCTTTTTAAAAAGTAGCTATCTATCTATCTATCTATCTATCTATCTATATGTATATGTATATAGGTAGGTAAGGTTTTTAATATATGATTACATTTTTGTTTGTTTGTTTTTGTGTGTGTGTATATAGTTATATTTATTTATCTGTATATTTGTTTGTTAGTCTCTATACATAATTCACCATCAATTGATTCTTTCTTGTTCCACTCTCCCTCAACGGTGCTAGTACAGTGACGTCCTTCGCCATCATCACTCTATCACATCTCTTTCACTCGCACCACCGACGCCTTCTGCACCTAGGGCTGCTAGATATATTGATTTTATAAGACATAACCAGTTAACCACAACCTTTTCACGATCTTTGAACTTCTTGCAAGTCAATTGTTTTGTGAGTTTATGTAGATCGGGTTTGATTTCGCACTCCTATTTTGATTTGGTCTAGGGGATCTAGGTTGTGTTGATCTAGAGTAAGAAAGATAGAGGTTGAGCGGTGACAAATTTTACATAGTGGACTTGTGAAGAGATGAAAGGGTCGATAATTTCTTTTTCTTTGGAATTGGAATTTTTTTAGGTTTCGGGGGTAGAATATGTAATTACTTAGGGTGGAATGAAAGAATAAAAATTGATCGTAGATGCTGAATTGATAAACTAAAGCGATCAATGGAACTGAAAAATAAAACCCAAGAATTTTACCTCCGGCCAATGATTCTTTCAATCACAAATTCACTATTTTTCTCTTACTTTTGGTATTCTAAGCTCTCAGAACACTCACAATAAATGGTGTATTTTGTTGGAATGATGTCCTTGAGCTTAGGGACCAAAACCTCTATTTAATAGCCAAGCTTCCATCAAGCTTCAATGACCATTCTTAAAGTTGCCACAAAAATGATTACAAAACTTAAGAAAACATTTGTAACTTAAGATTTAATGTAAAAACTTAAGAAAATATTTGTAACTTAACATTTAATGTGGACCATCAATGCCAAAAACTAATTTAATAAAAAATATTTTTTTTACATGGAAAGGTTGAGGAAAAAGATGTGTTAAATTTGGTATTCTTTAAATTTTTTTTCTTTTAATTTTATATATGACTTTTTTTTTCATGGGTTCGTACTTTTATTTTTATTTTAAATTTGATTGAAATTGAACTAAAAAATATTTGTTTCTCCATGTTTGGGTTTTTTAAAAAGGGATGTTTATTCTTTAGACCAAATTTCATAGCTCTTTCCTCAACAAACCATTATAGAAAAGAGGTTATTATTTAAACTCTTTCTAAAACATTCTTATAAAATGATCCCCGATAGTTGGAAACGACCATTGCATGGACACTGATACCCCTTTAGCTAGCAACGGATGAATATGACAAGTTTCATTCACAGTTTAATTAGGTAGTTTCATTAATTTGAATTTATTTATGGCATGTTCTCATTTTAATCAATTTTATTTTTTTTAGTGAATGAAGAGATGACCAAACCATATTTGAATACAGTAGGGAGGATAGGCAGAGCGGGGGATTGCAATCGCAATTTTTTTGGATTTTCGAGCTCAATTTTTTGTATTGCTGCAAAACAAGACGTCGCACGTTGTGGTGAGTATGTTATGATTTTTGATTGCCCAAGTTCACCCTTTTGACAGTACTTGCAGAAAATCGTTGTCCAATCTGCAAAAACAGTTCGTTTTTGCAGCTCAAATCCATAGTTTTTGCGATTGAACAAAAGTCACATAAGTACACAGTATGTGGGAATGTTCAAAGTTTTTTGGGAACATTAAAATATTATGAAAAATGCTTATATTTTTTGACATACAAGAATATTCACACGATGAACCCAACATACTTTTTATCGATTTATGAATGTTCTCAAAAAATCTCTGCCCAATCTGCAAAACAATTCGTTTTGCAGCTCAATTCCATAGTATATGGGAGTTTTCAAAGTTTGAGAACATTCAAAATATAAAAATGTTTATATTGCTTACACACGAGATTATCCACAAGATGAACCTAAGTTTCAAATATTAGAATGTTTACTAGCATGTTTTTTGAACATTTTCAAAACCACTATTCTACAAAAAAAAAAAAGTGCAACTGCCCCATGCATGTTGAACGCTTAGAATATATTTGAATGTTCACACGCACTACTATGTTTTTGTGAGCCATATTTTTGTACATGGACAGATAACAAATCGAATGGATATGGCATACGAATTAGTGCTGATGTGCAAGTTTGATGGTTATTCGTACAGAATAAAGGTTGCAGATCATCTTACGTTTTACATATTGCTTCAAAAAATAATAACAAGGTGGGGGATGTTGCAGTGGGATGCTTTTGAGCTATATTACTCAATCCCCGAACAAGACAAATGTATATTGTCCTCCCATACTGACTTTGAAGTTATTTGCAGCATATTTTGGATATTGAAGTTCGAATATATCTGCATCAATATTAAAGTGTGTGGCAGCGGGAGTGGGTCGGTGGATAGCGCACCCCTAATGTTGATTGAGTCCTCAAAGTGTCAGGGCAATGGGAGAGACGAATCTAGAGAGTATGATTTATTGCTGATTTTTTGCCCATTGTGACAAAAAACATTGCTATCGGATCACTAGGGTGAAGGTATCAAAGAGGTGGGACAGATTTTCAAGGGCGGGGTACTAGAGTTTAGGAAAATTCTTAGGAAGTTTTCCATTTAAGGGAGTTTTACCTTCAAGTTCAAGAAGAACTATAAAAAGAGGGTCACCGCAGAATGTTCACAAAAAGAAAAAATGGGCTGCAACTGGAAAGTACACGGGAGGATGGATGAGAGCAATGGGTTTTTCTACATTTGGGAGTTCCATAATAGACACTCATGTGGCACATGATGAATCGGAATGCAAGCATGAATTCAAATGTGGTGAAATCTTGCTTAATTGATTTAGTGGGAAACATGCTCGACGTTCGCCCCATCAATGTTGTTCACACATTAAAAAACGATTACGAGATTGATATCCTATACCATATTGCATGGAATGGTGTTGAGAAAGCTTGGGATGAGTTATACGGTGATTACAAATCTTCATACGACCAACTCCGATGGTACATCGATACCTGTCTGCGAACGAACCCAAGGAGTCATTTTGTTCTGGAATATGACAAAGTAACAGGGAATTTTAAGAGAATTTTTATTGAATTTAATGCTAGCATAAAAGGATTCAACTATTGTCGCCTCATGATTTTTTTGGATGAGACTTTTCTATGAGGTTGTTACAAGGGATGTCTGTTGGCAGAGAATGCAAAAGACGGAGCAAATGATAACAAAATGATAAAGTAACGTAAATAGTATCTTTTTTTATTTTCTACAATTTTTGAAACAATCTAAGTCATCATTTGACTCTTTTTTCTTATTGACAAGAATGTTCCTGATTGTTTTTGCGGTTGTGGATGCGGAGAATGACGACAATTGGCGGTGGTTCTTATCCAATTTGTCCTTAAATGTATCGTACAAACATGTGTTAACATTCATATCAGATTGGCACAGTGGGATCATCGACGGGGTTCAGAGAATGTTCCCAAACTGTTTTCACGTATTTTATCTAAATTACCTGAAGGATAAGCTGACAAGAATGAAGTAGGGATTCAAAGAGAGCTTGGTTTTCAAGTTTACAAAAATGTCATACGCAATGACAATGGACAAATACAATAAAATTCTTGACGACCTGAAGGTCGAGGGTAGAGGTCGGGTTGAAAATTTCTTACATTACATCCTGCCGAAATAGATTTTGTAACCTATTTTTTCGAGGAAAAAGGTATGACGAAATGTCATCGAACCTTGCAGAATCATGAAATGCATGGATTCATGATTTGTGGCACTTGACGGTTATAATGATGGTTGACAAGATTAGATGTAAGTTAATGGCTAAAATGTCAGCCAGACATGCTGAGTCGTTAACGATGATGGGAGTCATTTTGTCATGCCTCTACAAAATGATTGCACAAAATATTAGTTTAGGATGAACTTGGATGGTCATTGAATGTGGGAATAACCTTTACAAAGTTATGTCACACCCATCTGTGTTGGTTGATTTGAACAATATGTCATGCACATGTTTGAACTGATAGGTCAACGGTTTCCCATGCCTACATGCGTGTTTACTATCTTAAATAGCGGCCAGAACATGCATACATTCATTGGGGTTTGGTTTTTTGTGGATTAGTACAGATGAACATACTCAGAAGGAATTTTGGCGTTCCGACACTTAAGAGGCCGATGTAGAAAGAAGACGAAGCTGCGATCATCCCACTAGTTACCAAAAAGCAACTTGGATGTCCTAGGAAGAAGCGTATACTATCCAAGGGCGAGATTTCCGAGATTTGTTGTGGCCGTTGCAAAAATATTGCATCACAACCATAAGACGTGCACAGAGCCAATTTAATATCTTAAATTATGTTGTTTCATTTTTTACTTTATAGATGATTGGAGCATTTTTTTGAGACTGCATATATTGGTTTCATTTTTATTATTACCTAGATATTTTATAGAATTTTTCAGACAGTTCAGTTAACCTTGATATTTTGTTACCTACATCTTTTTTTAGATAGTGCACCAAAAACTTTTGCAGTAGTTTTATGTCTTTTGAAGGTGTGGGATGTTTTGATTAAACATTTAGCATCAATTATCTTAAATTGGTCCCATTCTTCCATCACCCAATGAGATGATCAAGGGGTTTTGGTTACAAAGGAAAAGAATGACAAGACAGTGTCATTAGGTTGTGAATATTCACAAGCCCCAATGAAAAATCAAGATGAAAACATCAAATAGGTACACATGACATCATCAAAAAATTGAAAGTGATCATGAATATTCACGCAACCCATCAAACACCCCATTTGTGCATTTACCCCATCTCATAATTACCTTATACCAAATAGGTCCAAAATATAAGATTTTATTACGTTTTAACCCCAATATTTCTGAACACCCACGCAATTATGAACGTTCAGAAACCTAATCCCCCGATACCCCCTGTTGGGTTGCAAAAATAATCTGCGCGATAATCGTTTTACACATTTTTTAGTGAGTAATTTTGAATTATTTTGTCCACATGTTTCTCATTATTCCATCTAAAAAAAATAGACATTTTCCCCCCATATTTTTTGTACAGATTTTGTGCTTAAGTGGGTGACAAGATCCTGTCCTCATTTTGTGCGTCGATCAGTGATGAGTCATAATAAACATTCATGACCCTGTGTGCAACATCAGCCCACGCCGCCGGTTTCATGCTTTGGACATTGGAATGTCACACCCCAGACGTTTAGGTACGGCAGCCAAAGAGTGGGAGTAATATCAGATTGTACCGAGTCCTTTCATCTTATGGAACAGAGGGTCTATATATACGATGATTTCCATTTCAATCCCTCGCACAAGGAGATCGATTTTGAGTTATTGGATTTTTCTCCCCAAGCACTGTTTAAAGATCCATCGGTGAAAACACAGTGAGATACTAGTAAGTCATTTTACAGTTCTTAATCTGCAATTTGTTTTGATTTAGCGCCACTCTACGTTTTGGTTGTTCGCGACAATGTTGCCTCATACAACCATAAGATGTTGTTTGTTGTTCTATATGTTTGTTAGCCCTAATTAAGATCCACTTTGTTTCATATGCACAAATTGCATGTAGTATACTGATGTTCCAAACAGATACATGTTTTTTTATATGGAAACACACGGTGAATAGTGATTTTATATCTCTTGCCAGAGTTTTGATGTGTGTTTTGCATGGTTTTAGATATAGGTGTGTTTGAATACTCGCAAACCCAACTTACATCTCACCAGTTTTTATGAACGTTCATCCCTTTTTAATTTTCCCAAAATTTTCACGTTGAATTTTCATACGGGTATTAGCATATTTTTATAGTATTTTAATGAAAATCATACACAGTTTCTTGTAATGTTTTCGGCTTGAAAAAACTCATATACCCCTTGGATTAACTGTGTGTTAGGCAATGGCTAACAATGCGAACAACAAGAATGTCAATAAGCAAAACAACGTAAACAATGCGTTCAATGCTCAGGTCAGCCGGTGGGACGAAGACGCTAGGAGACTAATGAAGATAGCATAATCAATGCAATGGAAGATGGGCGAGGCCCGCTGGAGGTACAAAGAAAAATGCAATGAGGATGACAAAATGAGGCAGGAAATGGAGTACCTCTGTATGCGTGTTGTAGACCTAGAGGAAGAGGTTGAGCGTCTGAGGAGCTACCATGGTCCTGGGTTTGCTGCGCTGGCGCCCAACGAATCATCGGTTGATATGGAGCAATGGATATTGGTGGTTTATGTCTTTTTTGATATATTAATGTGTTCATGTTTTATGTTTGTTAATTTTAAGTTTCGAACAATCCTTTTTCCTCTTTTTTTGTTTTTTGTATGAATGTTTATATATTTTCGGATGGGTATATATATAACCTTTTTTTTTTTTTTTTTTGTGAAATTTGGTTCGATCGTGTTTTATTTATTTATTTTATTTTTTGCATTACACAATTTTTACAGCCACAAAGTATAATTTTTATGCAACACACCTCTCCATGAACATTCAAATACCCACGTAATTTGTTTGTTTTAGGTAGATATTTTAATGTTAATATTTGTATGGTGGACTTTCACGAACTCACAATTTGATTGTTGATGAACTTTCAAACACATATTTTTTTGTGAACTTTCATTTATGTATGGGAAACTTTCAAACAGAATGCAAATATGTATCTGAATATTAATATATGTATGATGAACCTTCCACATTTGAATATGTTCACGTTACAACTGCATGAGACAATTTATGAATGTTTACGTTTTTTAATAACACATATTGCACACATAAATGTTTTACAAGAAAGTTCAACAAATAACATAAGGCATTTTTTTGGGAGTTTCTATGAATGTTCCCTATACACCTATGAATATTCATCACCCCTGCCCCAAAAAAATTATGAACATTCAGATCACGTAATATAGGAATAATCAGCAACACACCACATTTAACCATTTTGGACACCAAGCCACATGATTTATAATTTATAAACAAACATCCCCAAAAAAACTACAGATATGAAAATTGTGTCCAACACAAATAACAAAATCCAAAAAACGTAAGCGTCATACGAAATGTCCAAAACAAAAAACAAAACACAAAAAACACAAATCCATTGGTGGTTCAACCTCTTAGCTTATCCCGTCATGCCCATTCCTCAGTTTTGCAGCTGATAATGACCAAGTTCACTTTCGATCGTTCAGCAAATAATGGAGGACTATCTTGTGAACGTTTTTAACCCCTTTTACTTTTAACTTTTTTTGCAACAGATTTATTCTCGCTGTACTAGAGCATCATATACATCACGTACACACCACAATTGATTATGTGATCGATAAAAGAAAATTTTATTTATACATTCACATGAAAATAATTGGTAATTAAAAATAGTCGCAAACACTTAAGATCCTTTCTGCTGCGGTGATTCAAGACACTGTTCAATGGGAGCATACCCCTAGTCATAGACAATTTATTTGGTGGTAAACGACTCAACAACACATTTTTGTGGAACATTCACAGTTATTTTTTTTTTCTAGGACATTATGTGTTTAGAAAAACAACTACGTATGAAATTAAGTACGCTTTTCTACATACCACCTATCGGGCATCCTTGAAGTAGTGGTCAGACATTGGATCTCTAGGCAGAATGGAGTTATAGAATGTCTATTTTTTTTTTTTGTTACATTAACCACCAACAACGTCCAATGATTTGCATATGCATGTCGTCCATTTGA
Source organism: Eucommia ulmoides (assembly GCA_016647705.1). Lineage (NCBI taxonomy): Eukaryota > Viridiplantae > Streptophyta > Magnoliopsida > Garryales > Eucommiaceae > Eucommia > Eucommia ulmoides. The sequence goes on from JAENRU010000242.1 coordinate 186,282, forward strand.
ACTTATAGGGAACAACAGGTACCAATAGTTGTTGCTGAACGCAATTTTGATCGTTGCGTGTAAATGATCCAATAGTTTTTGTTGTTTTTTCTTGAGGACAGTTTGTGTGTCACAAAATATATGTTATTATTGATGTCATTAGTAGTATACAATCTAAGAAATTTGATTCTTACCCTCATACTCGCGACCATGAACTTTGACTTGTCCAACATCCCTACCCCATTTGTCATGCATATGGCGTTGATTATCTGCATCTGTATTTCCAAGTATTCTCCAAACGAATCAATAACCTATTTTTGGTAAAAATAAAAATAAAAAACTGTAGCCATTAACATTCACATATAATATCATACCAACACAATTTCGGGAATCATAAATTTAACGAATGTCCCATAAACAACACCGTGGATTAACATGCCATACATTGTCAGCAACCTGCTTTCCTTGAATTAAGCATATCGCATCATCACATGTGAATGTTGACGTTGGCCCATCCCCACCTCACACAAACGCACTACAAAAAAAAATGAGCGTATACAATCAGCGCACATATGTCATCACAAAATAAATTCATATGTATAAAAGTTCTCATCACATACCCAACACCCTCTTCACTTTGTATCAATTGCAATAACCCACAATCCCTGTCCTTGAGCATCGTTACTACTTTTGATCGTTTTCGATTGGGCATTTTTATGGTGTCTTCACAATCCCTCTCAGGCAGCTGATCAACATCGATGGGGTTATTTTCTTCCACGCTCTTTCCCTTGCCCTTTGCCTTAGGATACATATAATCGCTCCCCATTTTACGTTCATTCCTTACCCTAACCTTCAAACACTTTATCATTGAATTGACTTTTGGAGTGTTATCAATTCGTTGCGGGGTGTAGGTCGGACGTGGTGTTGAAGTCACATCTACACATCGTCGTCCAAAGGCATAATCATTGTTATCAGTTCTACATCTATAATTTCTACCTTTTTACGACGTGGGGATTGGGACGAGGTTTCAGCTGCAGCAGAAGACGATTCGCGCTTGGAAGTTGCCAACGATGGCACATAATATTCACCAATGGGAGCTCCCCCCCATGGGTAGTGGGGGCAGAATCAACATGTCCTTTATGACCACACACGCATCTGCTGATTTAATCCTCTAGTTCCCTATTTTTTTTTACAAGCTCTTTGACTTTTAGAATGTAGCTTCTACGACCAGCCTTCTACAACTCCTGCGTCTCTTTAACGATCTGATCCGTCACATTTACCTCCTGCTCAAGATCTTTGCACCTCTTTTTTAGCTCCTCAAGTTCGCCATTCACTGATTGATCCCTATATTGTGGCGTGATTTCGTGAACGCCCATCTCGATGAGCAATATTTCCTTCTCTTTTTCGAGAGCTGCGATCTTTGCATTGAGAACATCTATATCTTTATCATATTTGGATTTTTGGCTTATAAGTGTTGCGGTTAGATCATCAATCTTGGTCTGTTAATTTATATTCTTGACCGTTATATTGGCCAACACTTTCAGTAGGTCTTCATTACGTGCTTCTGCCTCCAACTTCCTCCTATAATAGTGTTCCTGCATTTCGTTCAGTATACTATAGACGTCATCGACCGCAATGTCCTATGATTTTTGGGTGGGCATAGTACTTTCGGCCTGGGTAAAATCGATACCCAAGTCGAACGTTGGTTCCTTCGCGACTTTCTTTGTCTGGGTGAGGATGGGGTTGATATATGTGCTCACGAGATTATCAACCATTGCACCGATATCAATGTCATCTTCGATCATTGGCACCTTCCTTTTGTCCGTCTTTAGCATAAAGTCCACTGGTGTTTCTTCAACCAATGGATCTTTGTCACTGTCATTGCGCGCAACAATCCCTAATTGAATCTTAGTCAATGTTTTCTCCATCATGTAACCATTCACCTAAACGTAATTGGACGTGCATGACATTCGAGACACTTCAAAATATGAACATAAATGTGTAAACACACTTAACAAAAACATTACCTAATGATTCGGCAAGTGAGTCATCGACGTCAATCCAATTGCGTTGGAATAGAAGGTCAAGTACCATCTTAGCATCCTTGGAATACAAATCTCCAGCCTATCTGTTAGTTTGATCAATGTAGTGTGTTGTGCACAGCCAGTACTAATAATTTCAACAAAAAAAAAAGGTTCACAGTAGTAAGAAAGTTCATAATGATAATAAAAAAATACAAAAGTAAACATTCAATAAGAACGTTTAAAAATAGTAATTACCTGCAGCGCAATGACACACCCTGTAACTGACCTCGGTTCCGTGTATGACTTATTCAGACTAGTTGCCAAATCTGTGAAGATCGCTTGTGCCCAATTGTAGTTAGACATATCATCAATGTTCTCAATATAGCGTAACCACTTTGGGACTTGCTAACCAGTGGTTGCAAAAAAACATGTTGTTAGTAGGTGCAAATAGAGAAATTTCACCGTATCTTGTACATCATCTTCACTTGTTTTTTACACTCATTTTTCAATAAACACTCAGAGAAATGTGACACTAAACTCGCGGGGTTGATACATTAGCTTGCTGAGGAATGCTGAGTCGGCCCGTGTGTATCGATTTTGAACGATCAGCTCATCCCCCAAAGGTAGCCCGAATATTACCTAGATATCAAGCGGTGTCATCCTAATACTTTTATCACCCAGCCTGAATGTCCCCCTAGACGGATTGTAACTCGAAACCACTTGCTCTATCAGGCTGTCGTTCTTTTGTACGTTCTCCAAAGATAATTTATTGTCGTATAACGCCTCAAATATTTTTGCAAATGACATTTTCGACAACAATTCCTTGTGCTTTGTTTTGAGCTTGCATTCCTTAAAAAGGTCGACCGCTTGTTTGAGATTACAACAATAGGAAAACTATTTTCTTTGATATTGAGACTTATTTTCAGTCTTTGGCTTTATTATCCGCAATGCTATAAAACCATTTTAGTTAAGAAATGTTAGTGCATATGCAGACTAAAAAAGGTAAACATTCATAAACCGCACATAAACATAAACAAAATTCCAATCATAAACATTCACAAGACGTATGGACATTCACAATCAGTTAGACATTCAAAAAACAGCACGAAACCAAACAGGTGATTCATGTAAGAACATTCACAAAATTTAAACAAGGTTGGACATTCACAAACCATATGGCCATATTCAAAATCATATGGACATTCACAAAAAATAACCACACAACAAACAGGGGACTCTTGTAAGAACATTCACAAAAAACGAAACAACTATTGAAAGTAAACATTCGTCAAAACAACTCACGGAAACATGCACAAATACTTCAATCGGACCTTAAAGAGAGCATGCAAGAATAATATAGCCACTCCGGGAAACACATGCATTTGGACATTTGAGACACACAAGAACACGAAATCCACACATAGAGATAACTGAGACATAAGATATTCAAAAAAAACAAACATCCTTAGCTATAATTGTTTGTTTGTTTTCACTTTTCCATGGTTGAACATTCAATAAATCGATACTTTATATAAAGGGTTTTTTGCATGTGACCCACAAGAACATTCCACATACAAAATCAACCATAGAAAAAGTCTAGAAAACACGTGCTCCTTTGTATTTATTAAATAAAAAACAATTATTTAAGCATGTAGATAGTTATAATGTCCGCCATTATCAGGAAACAACTTCGATGAATAAAATCCAAACATGCAGAGTGACTATTCACAGTCCAAATCGACATACTCGTTGGAGCAAAACGCCACTAACCTTGTGAATGTTCTGGATTCTCTCACTTTCGTGACGGTGAGGACTGCCTATCAAGATTTTTTTGTCATTTTTTTTCAAGCGGCAGAGTGCTGTTTGCAATCCCAATTTTAGGGTTTTTGTCGAATGTTCGGGGATAGAGGGCGAGTGTGTTTTGACAATGAGAAATTATCTAGAAATACTTAAGCCCTATATGGTAGGGGGCGAGTGATTAGCGGGTTAGCGTATGCGATATTTTAGGAAACTGCCGTCGATCACACACAAGCCGACTGAAACGTCTCTGATGAACGTTCTCAAATGCTCATTTCTCATCTAAAAAAATTGAAAATTACATCAATAGAAAGAGGATTTTTTTCGCTTAAATTTGTTTTTTGGTTATCGATTTTGGGAAAATCAATCGCGGTGAATCATTTGTTTTTCTTGAGCTATGGGGTAATTTTGGAAACTGTCACTTCCCATATATTATTCGCTATTTTGCAAAGCACCTAGTGGCACAACTAAAGTGAACATGTAAGGGCATAAGTCAGGGACCATTTACTAAGATTTCAAGTGGTCTCAAAACTTTATTTGGGTAGTTAAAGGTTCATTTGTAAGATGTGAATATCTTAGGGTCTGTAAAATTAAAATTCCTTTTAAAAAAAAAATGAATAACATTACATTAACTTAGTAATTTGGTTTTTTCAACCAAAAAAAAAAAAAGAGAGAGAGAAGAAAAAAGAAACTAGTTATAGTTTAGTTTTTTTGGACGTGTAAACATTATATTAACTTTATAGTTTTTTTTTTTTTGGCCTTTTGTGTGTAGCTATTGTTTACTCTGTAATTTCTACATCTTAGGAAATTTTTTGTAATACAATTCTCATGGAAAAATACAAAACACTAGGTTAGTCTATGTTATGTTCAATCATTCTCTTCTTCTTAACAGTTGAAGGAAGTAGATGTATATGTCTCTCCGATTATTACGTACAATTTTGGTCTTAGTATTTTGTTATGTATTCCGTCTTGGTATTGTATGAATATAATTTTGATTCAACATATTCTATCCTAAATCAAGTAGTTTTGGATGTATAATTATTGAAAAGGTAATGATTTTTTTCCTTCACTTTTTTCGTTGTTAATGATGAAAGACATCATACGATAAGAAATGTTTTATTTTCTTTTGTCAAAGAATGATTAATAATTACTTAAAAAAAGTTTGACTTTGTTTAACACCTATAACATTTAGAACTGATTTCGTTATTCTTATCAATTTTATTTTATATTTTTTATGTTTGGTTTATGTCATATACTTGAATTTAAAATAAAGAAAAATTGATGCTATCGAAACATATATCACCCAAGCAAAATTTTAAATTATCCCTTTATTGTTGCAACATACTATAAAAATTAAAAAGGGGTTCTTAGCATACAGTTCTCCATCTTTATTTTTTATGATGTTTATAGAAGATAAAAAAATAAAAAATAAATTAAAAATTAGAAAAAAAAAAAAGAATTAAAATAAAATTTAAAAACTAAATTAAAAAATTTCTTTTATTTTTATTTCTTTTCTTTTTGTTTTTATCTATATTTTTTATTTTTTGTTTTGTAATTTTTTCTTGAGGTTTTTATTATTTAGACTTAAAACAAGAAACCACGTATAGGAAAACTCAAATAAACAGTTGGGTTAGGGTTCAGACCTCATCGTACAAGGAGAATAGTTTTTGGTCCTTCGGCAATTACAGGTGCTCTGCGATTGACGATTATACCCCTGCATAACCGGTGGGCCCAACTGGTCTGAGGAAAACAGTTATAGTAAACAACAAAATAGGAATTTTAGGTAGATTCCAATATATGTATGACATTTCTTACACAGGGCGGGGATTTTAAAAAATATCCCATTCAAATTGTAGGCATTACAAAGTTATTTTACTAACTGGTATGAGAGGAAGAAACTGAGACAATGATGAGACACAACAGCGGCAATCAGAGAACTGTATACGATGAAGAAAGATCAGTTTGGTTGATTGCATTCAGTTAAAAGGTATTTTAGTTGCAATTAATGAGTTCTTTTATTCGTTTTTCGATGTGTGCGATCATGTTTTTCAAGTTTTGCGTTTTTGAGTTTCATGGTCGATGAACGCCCTCTGTTCTTCAGTTGGATGGTAGTAGGGCGTTAACATTCATACACATATCTAAACGCGTATAATAAAGAAAAAATGATATGAATAATTTCAAAAGATATTTTCTGACGTTTTATTAGGTCATTTTGTAATCGTAGTTCTTTCTATAATCGTCTCATTTACGTTAACATATACGGTATTGGAGCATGTATAGGGGGAGTTTTGAAGTTTAGCATGGGGTTGGTTTCGTACATTAACATTCATGCACACGTTGATGTGGAAATAGGCCCCACTTAGCATAGAAAGGGGGAGAGAAAGGGCGTTAAAGTTAATGCATGCATGTTTTGCAATAGTTTTGTGTGTTATGGGATTTGTTATACGTTAATGTTAATACACAGTTTTATTTTTTGAAGTGTCGATGCTTTTTAGCCCACATTAACGTTAATACACAATGAATTTTGCAGTGAAGATAGTTTTTCATTAGTAACAGTTTTTGACGTTAACATAAATGAAATGGGGTTGGTTTCATGCATTAATGTTCATGCACACGTTGAGGTGGAAATAAGCCCCACTTAGCAGAGAGAGGGGGGAGAGAAAGGGCGTTAACATTAACGCATGCATGTTTGCAATCATTTTACATGTTATGGGATGTGTTATATGTTAACGTTAATACAAAATGCTTTTTTGAAGTGATGATGCTTTTTAGTACACGTTAACATTAATACACAATGCTTTTTATAGTGACCATAGTTTTTTATTAGTAACAGTTTGACATTCACGTTAAAGCATCCATGCTTTTGCACTCGATATTTTTCAAATAGAATTGTTTTAAGCACATGTAAACATTAACACATGCATGTTTGCAATCGTTTCACGTGTTATGGGATGTTTACACGTTAATGTTAATACAGAAGTTTTGAAGTAATGATAGTTTTTCATTAGTAATAGTACACGTTAACGTTAATGTGACACTCGATGTTTTTAAACAGTTTTTTTGCTACATCTGGTGCATTTTCTCATTTTCCAGATTTACTGGGGTAATGGGGACACGTATAATTTTATGTGCAAATTTAATGGATTCTCGTTGGGCATTAAAGTCAACGATGATTTCACGTATGAGTTGTTAATTCAAAATTTGTTGTTGAGGTAGGACGTGTTGAGGGATGATTCGTTCGAGATGTTTTACTCGACACCAGGGCACGATAGGTGTCTAATAATGTGTCAGAATGATTTAGAGGTGATGGTTAGTCTTGCATGCACAATAAAACTTTAATACGTGAGGGTGGAGATAAAGACGTATGGTAGCGGGAGTGGATCAAGTAGTAGCGGGCATAAAATGCTTATTGAATATCCAAGGGGACAGAGGGGCGTAGGCGACATGAATGGGGATAATGATTTTTTGGCAGTTTTTTACCCATTGCCTAAAAAAGTACCACTATTCTATTACTGGATTGAAGGCATCAAAGAAGTCGGACAGATTAAAGGGTGGAATATCAGAATTCAGAGAAGTATTAAGAAAATATGTTGTATAAGTTGGGTTCACTTTTCAGTTCGTAAAAAAGGACAAAAAAAAGAGTGACTATTGAATGTTTACTTAAGGAAGAAAGAGAATGTGGATGGAGAGTGCATGGGAGATTAGATGAACAAAACTTGTTTTTTTATATTTAGGAGTTGGAGAGCAGTCATTGTTGCGACGCTGCTTACAGGATGACGAGGAACGAGAAGATGAATCCTAGTGTTGTTAAGTTATGTCTGTTAGACATAGTTTGGAATACGCTGGCTACTCAACCAATTGACGTTGTTCATATTTTTAAGAATGACTACAAAATTGACATCCCGTATCACATTGCATGAAACCAAGTAGAGAAAGCTCGGGATGACTTGTATGGCGATCACGAATCGTCAGACGATCAATTGAGTTAGTAGTTGGATACACGCATGTGAACGAACCTAGATAGTCATTTGGTGTTAGACTACGACAGAGAAAAATGACATTTTAAGAGACTGTTTGTATTGTTCACTGCAACTGCACAGAGATTCAAATATGACAAGTCAATGTTATTCCTTGATGGGACATTTCTTGGGGGTAGGTTCAAGGATTGTTTGTTGGGGGCCAGCGCAAATGGGGGAAACAACGGTAATTTTTAAGTTTTTTTTATTGTTTCTAAAGGTAGCGTTGCACAAATTCTTACGTTTACTTGTTTTTCAATATGACACAAGTTTGTTCCTAGTAGCATTTGCAGTCATTGATGCGAAGAAAGACAACAACTGATACAGGTTCATGATGATTTTATAAAAAATTGTGGTGAATGAACGTTTGTTAACGTTCATCTCTGATTGACACAGCAGTATTCTTGAAGGGGTTCGAAGGATGTTCCCAGATTACTTTCACTCATATTATTTGAACCACTTGAAGAACAACCTGAGGGACCAACTAGCAGGAATGAAACAAGCATTCAAGGAGAAACTCGTATACAAATATTCGATGATGGCATACGCGATGATGCTCGACAAATACTACCAGCTGAAAGAAAAATTAAGAGCAGAAGGTACGGGACAAGTAGAGAATTTCTTTTAAAATGTCCCACTCGATAATTTCTATAATATATTTTTCAAAGGCAAAAGATATAGTGACATGTCGTCTAACCTAGTGGAGTCGTTCAATGCATGGATTCATGATTATTGCCACCTGACCATCATATTGATGGTCGACAATATTAGATGCAAGTTAATGAACCAATTGTTAGTCAGACGCGCTGAATTGTTATCAATGACAAGTTTTCTATACCCCGTTCTGGATCAGATTCTTATCCAGATGATTAGTAATGGACGGACATGGAACGTTATCGAGTGTGGTAAGAGCGTCTAAGAAGTGCACTCGAATCCGTCTGTTTTGGTGGACGTGGAAAAAAATGTGTATCAGTTTTAGCTGGCTGGGGAACGAATTCCTGTGCATTTATGCTTGCGCGGCGATACTAAAAAGTTCCTAGAACATATACTCATTCATTGAGGCGTTCTTCTCGATAGAATATTATTGGAAGACTTATCCAGAAGGTATATACGGCGTGCCCACGCTCGAGAAGCCTGAATGGAATGCATCGGAAGCTGTGATCATCCTTCTGATCACCAAAAAACAACTTGGTCGGCCGAGGAAGAAACGCATTCCATCAAGAGGTGAGATCGTAGAAATAAGATGTGGTAGATGTAAAAGATATGGCCATCACAATAGAAAGACTTGTATTGTTGTAATTTGAAGCAGCGATCATCTTTACGTAAATTGGTTCATTCAATTGTTTTGATGTACATGAGACCTTATTTTTTTGTGGGAAATGTTTTCTTATGAAGTGCTCAATTTTGATACAACAATACATATGTGTTGTTTTGCATGAATTGTTCCGTGTGATTTATTTTTCTAAAATCAGCTATTTTAGTAAGCACAATGATTAAAGTAAAATGACTTTTTTTTTTTGTAACACTTTGATTGTTAAAATATAAAATGTACGTTAATGTTAATGTAAAACAATGTTAAAGAACCACGCAATAAATTACGTTAACGTTAAAGCAAATCAGGCATCTCAAAAATACATGAATGTTAATGCAAACACTTACTTACATCTCAGCAACCTAAAATCCATTTACATTAACATTCACACAACATAAAAATAATTTCAAAGCACATGAATAATGTTTTCAAATCCATACACCCCAAAATGCATGAATGTTAAAGCAAAACACTTGTTTATCTTATCAACACCCCCAAAATTATGTGGAATGTTAAAACACACATTGAGTTAACGTTAATGTCATATATCACACAATCAAAATTCCATAATCGATCACTTTTTTACTACAATCAAAATGCCACAATCGGTCATTTACCAAAAAATACAACCCATTGTTGGTGCTAAGGCGCATACCAACAGTATTCGCACAAAACTAACCTTCACCACCAACGTCTTATCGGTTCATGTTCACCGACGATTCACTGCAAACAGGATATAGATTATTAGGTCCAATTTCTCGCTGCAGCATCTCTACTTCGGCTTCGTAGGATGCAACCCATTCGCGCAGATGAGCATTTTCTTCCTTGAGATATTTGTTCTCTTCGATTGTATTGGAAAACGCCTGCCAGTTCTTCCCATTTTTGGACATCCTCTTTGAAAACATTGAAATCGTTGTTTAACATCCTTTTCCACTCCTTGTACCGCATAGAAATACTAAATGAAGACTAAACACAGGCAAACAACCAAATAAATATGTTAAAGTAAAAAGGTGATATAAAAAGAATGAGAAGGCTTAACTATTGTGTTAGTCTCTCCCACTATTTATAATAAGAATTAGGAAACCATACAGGAAACCCTAAGTAATAGAAAATACATAAATACCCTTTAACACTCCCCCTCAAGCTGAAGCATATATATTGTATGCTCCTAACTTGTTACAAATGTATTTTATCCTTGAGACCCCCAATGGTTTAGTAAATATATTAGCTAACTCATTAACTGAATTTACATGTTTAGTTTCAATCTGCTTCTGCAACAATTTTCTCGAATGAAGTGACAATCAACTTCAATATGTTTTGTTCTCTCATGGAAGACTGAATTGGAAACAATGTGAAATGCTGCTTGATTATCACATACCAGATCCATAGGTGAAGAGTGGTCAAATCCAAGTTCTTCCAACAAGTGTTTTAACCAAGTTAACTCACAAGTGGTATGGGCCATTGCTCTGTATTCCGATTTTGCACTTGACCGTGCTACCACAGTCTGTTTTTTACTCTTCCAAGAGACAAGGTTACCACCAACGAACACACAATATCCAGTAGTAGACTTCCTAACCGAGGGAGATCCGGCCCAATCTGCATCCGTGTAGCCCTTTATTTGAGTATGACCAAAGTTTTGATATAACAGACCACAACCAGGAGCACCTTTCAAATATCAGAGAATACGGATCATTGCATCCCAGTGACAAGTCATTGGACGATCTAAGAAATAACTGATAACACTAACAGCAAATAAGATATCTGGTCTGGTAACTGTCAGGTAGTTCAACTTTTCAACTAACCGTCTATATTGTGTTGAATATATTAGTGGTACACCTTGATATGCTAACAGTTTGGTGTTTAGATCCATAGGCGAGTCAATCGGTTTAGCTCCTAGCATTCCTGTTTTGCTTAATAGGTCAAGGACATATTTTTTCTGAGATAGGTAAATGCCTTGACTTGATCTAGCGACTTCAATTCCCAAGAAGTACTTTAAGTGACCCAAATCTTTCGTTTGAAACTTACTATTCAAAAACTTTTTGAGTTCCTGAATACCACCGTGGTCATCCCCAGTTATCAAGATGTCATTCCACATATACAATCAACAATATTCTCCCAACTTTACTATGCTTGTAGAAGACGGAATGATTGACTCCACATCGTTGAAGGCCAAACTCAGTAAGTCATCCAAACCATGCTCGAGCAGACTACTTGAGACCATAAATAGATTTCTTCAAGCGACATACCAATCCAGACTCTTCCTGAGTAATAAACCTAGGAGGTTGCTACATAAATACTTCCTCAGTCAGATCGCCATTTAAGAAAGCATTCTTAATATCGAGATGATGTAATGACTAACGAAAAGTGGTAACCAAAGAGATAAATAAGTAAACAGAAGCTAGCTTGGCAACTGGAGAGAAGGTTTCAGAGTAATCAAAGCCGTATACCTGAGTATAGCCTTTAGCAACTAAGCAAGCCTTAAGTTGATTAATGGTGTCATCTGGATGAACTTTAACAATGTATACCTATTTACATCCAACTATTGTTTTGTTAGGCGGAAGCGAGACTAGATCCCAAGTACCATTCTGATGTAAGGCAAACATTTTTTCTACTATTGCTTTTACCCAACCAGGGTGAGTGAGGGCCTCTGAAACAGAATTAGGAGTAAAAACAGAGGACAAAGAAGCAACAAAAGAGGAGTACGAAGGAGATAGGTGTGCATGCGAAACAAAGTTAGAAATAGGATAGGTAATACATGTGTGCTTACCTTTCCGGATAGAAATGGGAATGTCCAGGTCAGAGACGGATAGGTCAGCTGGAGAAGAATTTGAGGACATAGAGTCGATGGGCGCGACAACGAATGGGGCCTTCTGGCAATGAGAGTAGACTTGCAAAGGAGCTGAAAAATGACTAGGCGGGATAAGATCCAAAGTAGAGGAAGATAGTATAGGATTTGGTACACTTGACAAGGGAAGTGTAACATCCAGATCGTCTCGAGAGGAATGGGCAGAAAAGTAAGAGGTAGACTCAAAGAATGTAACATCGGCATACACAAATGAGCGACGTAATGATGGACTATAACAACGATAACCCTTTTGTGTGCGAGAATAGCCGAGGAAGACACATTTTAAAGCATGGGAATCTAACTTGTCTATGCTTGGAGTCAATTGATAAACAAAACAAACACACCCAAATATTCGAGGAGGTAAACTAAACAAGGGAGAACGAGGAAAAAGAATGGAACGGGGAACCTTGTCGTTGAGGGTAGAGGACGACATCCTGTTGATTAAGAAGCAAGCAATAAGAACTGCATCGCCCCAAAAATGTTTGAGAACATTCATTTCAAAAAGAAGAGTACGAGCCACTTCTAGGAGATGTCGATTCTTACGCTCAGCAACTCTATTTTGCTGAGGTGTGTGAGAATAAGAAGACTGATGCAAGATACCAGTGTATGACATAAATGAAGTAAATGGCTAAGAAAAGTATTCTCGAGCATTATCACTTTGAAGAATACGAATTACTACATTAAATTGAGTTTTAATTTCAGCAAAAAATGCACAAAAAATAAAGAATAATTCTGAACGATCTTTCATTAAATAAAGCCAAGTAACGCTGAAAAAAATCATCCACAAATGTCACAAAATAATGAAAACCTAATGTAGAAGTAACACGAGAAGGACCCCAAACATCTGAATGAACTAAACTAAACGGACTCGATGCTCGAACATGAGCTGGGGAAGCAAATGAAATACGATGATGCTTATCCAATTGATGAGACTCATACTCTAACGAAGACAAATGACTCAAATTAGGAACAAGTAACTTGAGGTTGCCAAGAGAGGGATGACTAAGGAAACAATGGATCTGGTAAGTAGAGGCAACAACAGGGCAGGCAGTAGGTAGGATAACATGACTCTTGTCATGGTCGTCAAAGTAATATAGGCCATTTTTCTCACGCCCGGTTCCAATCATCTTCCGCGTCCTCAAATCCTAGAGAATGACAAAATCAGGAAAAAATGAGATAGAACAATTAAGGTGTTTGGTAAGCATATTGACTGACATCAAATTAAAAGAAAACGAAGGAATATACAAGACAGATGATAGAGATAAGGAGGGTGAGGGTGCCACTATGCCAATGCCACGGATAGGGACAGTAGAACCATCAGCAACTGTAACAGGAGATAATGAAGAAGATGACTGAATATGTGTAAAGAGAAAATAAGTACTTGAGATGTGATCAGTGGTAGCAGAATCTGTGACCCATGGTATGGGAGGGGAAGGGCGAATTGAAAGACAAGCAGTAGAAGTACCTCGTTGAGCTAAAGAAGCAATGGGAAGAGATGCCTGCTAGGATGCCTTATACTGAAGGAATTGAGCATTTTCATTATCAGATATATCCTTGGCCGCCTGAGATTCTACAATAGTAGGAGTATTTGGATCAGATGTCATTGCATTGGCGAATTTGAGAAGACGATCAACTAAATCCCAACATGTTTCTCAAGTATGATTATCCTTTTCGCAAAAAAAGCACTGTCAATGTGAGCCACGACCACGACCACTATGTCTACCCCGAGGGCCACCACCACGACCACCATTGAGTGGAACACCACGATCTCGTGTAGGAATCTGTGTAACAAGCGCCGAATTCTGTGATAGTGGGAAGAGTAGCACTAGAAAGGATCTGAGATCGGACTGGTTAAAATTCTGGGCGTAATCTAGCCAAGAACTTCAAGACAGCCATCTGCTCACGTTGTTTTTGCATTTCTTTCAGATCGATAGTCATCGGTAGAATAGTATTCATCTCCTCATAAAGATTGTTGAATATGCAAAATAATCTGTAACGAATTGTGTGTCTTGCTAAAGTTGGAAGTACTCTACCGATAAATTATACATCCTTGTGCGATTACTGGAATATGATACACGAAGATACTCCCATATATATTTGCACGTATCTAGATGAGTACAGAGATCAGCAACTTGAGGCTCCATCGAATTCCACAACGATACTACAATCTGCGCATCAGCCTGAATCCAGTCGTCATACTTTTTATTATCTGTTGTCAGGGCGGATTCCGTGAGGTGACGATGTTTCCCTTGTCTGGTGAGGGCTATTTTTACAGCCTTTGACCAATTTAAATAGTGGGTTCCGTTCAACTTACGGATTGTTAATGGTTCAGGTGTAGCCATCAACATTAGTACCCTTCAATATAACAACTAACAAACAACTTGCACAAGGGAAACAAACCAATAATACAAACAACTATTGGGCTTAAACGAAGAACATGAGAATCAGAACAATACTCATGAAAATCTATAGGGCTGTCTTACGAACAATAACCAGAAGCAGCAGCGACAATCTCAAGTCAGCGTAATTGAAGGCCGATGAAGGTCCGGCGAAGGTCGACGACGTCAGAGGAGACGACAGCGGCGTAGACAACGTTGATGGTAGATAGCGAGTAGGAGAAACTAGTTTGCGATGATGGTACAACTCGATTTTGGGGTCGATGATGGTTCACAATGATGACGGCGGCTCAGAATAGCTTGGGCGATGGTCGACGAGGCTCGGAATAGCCTGGGCAACAGCGGCGAGGCGCAGATCTGAGTGTGTTGAGCGGCGGCGGCGGCGGCGACGAGGGCTTGTGGGCTGCTAGGGTTCCATTTTTTGTTCATATATACAGTAGGCAGGGGAAAAGATAAGAAGAAAAAAAATTTGGTTTGAACAGATCTATAGAATTAATCTCCCATAACCTGCTTTTGATACCATGTTAAAGTAAAAAAATGTGATATGAAAAGAACGAGAAGACTTAAGTATTGTGTTAGCCTCTCCCACTATTTATAATAAGAATTAGGAAACCATACAGGAAACCCTAAGTAATAGAAAAGACATAAATACCCTTTAACAAAATATACAAAAAAATCAATTTGATGCTACCAATCACATCATAACCATCATTATTGTATCTTGCAGAATCTCGGATAAAAAATGAACGTCATTGCAAAAACGCCGGTTAAAAGTTAGTTTTTTGGGAAAAATACATTTGAAACCCTCTAAATGATTTTGAAATTACTATTTTATGCTTACTTATCAACAACCCAAAACCATTAACGTTAATGTAAACATTACACAAAAATAATTTTAAAGCACATGAATAATGTTTTCAAAACCAGGCACCCAGAAATACATGAATGTTAATGCAAAATACTTGCTTATCTCATCAACATCCAAAATTACGTGAAATGTTAAAGCGCAATTTTAGTTAACGTCAACGTCATGTACCACACAATCAAAACATTTTTTTTTGTAGTGCTACTTTGTAATATGTGAATGTCAAAGCAATACATTTTTTATGTGAATGTTAAAAAACAATATACATGTTAAGGCGTTAACATGTTCCAAAAGATCATCACCTATCCACATAAACGTTAAAGCAGATATTTAGTTTAACATTCACAGCATGCCAAATAATGAATAAAGTTAAAAAATATGTACAAGTTAGACTGTTTTTGTTTCACGGATCTATATTTTTTTCAGGCTGAGATGTAGTTACTTCGGGTTGGGGGTATTTGCTAATATCGCAATCATTGGGGGACCAGTTGTAGTGCAGATGGTTCAGGAAAGCATGGATTACTGCTTTCGAACACCTCATAGCTTTGTCACCGATAGCTTTTTCGCGACCGACTTGTTCTAAGCATATTGTTGCATGATATAAATTACGAAAACTCCACAATCAGTCCTGCAGCGGGGTAAGCAGATGAAAGTTAAAAACTTTGTTAACTTCAAAGTGAGAATCAAATATTTTTGGTACGCGAGGCACGAGTTTGAATGTGTTCACTTACGCCCCCCTATGTTGCATCTAATCAAGATATTGTTCGATACATACATTGCCCTACCCTGTCTGTATGTGCACATTCATATGTTGCTCAACAAATTTCTTCTATTTACACTTTAAGTTAGATAAATAGAACATATCGAATTTGGAGACACAAAAGTTTATGATAGGTTTTTGCATACCACTATTTTTGCATCTCTATTGTAATAATCATTGATGGGATTCCTTGCCTAGATGGAATTGTAGAATGTCTATTTTCTCTCGAAGATGTCCAGTACCATCACAGTCCAGTGATTTAGCGAGGCATGTTGTCCATCTGTGTTCATCGAAAAGATAATGTACCGACATTTGTTGGCAAATGTATTATCAATTGTGTCGTATAGGTCCTTCAGAAGTTTCTCGTTGTTTTGTTTAATAACAGTCTATCACGTTTTGAGTTTTTTGCTATTAGCGTGTTTGAAGGTAAAAAAAAAAAAAACGACCAAGCAACGTGTCTTACCCATTCGCACGCTAGTGCGAATTTTGCCTCATCCAATTGATTGCTTCGCCCGTACCTGATTGAGTGACTTTGTTTTTTCCTCCAACAATTCTCCAAATGAATCAATAACCTGGGGGAAGAAGGAGACATTGAAACGAACAATATACTTAAAACATTTAACATTCATGCAATGGTAGACATGTTTTTTAACGTTTACGCAATACTTCAAACATAAAACAATGTCACCATGGAGAAACCATGTATTATAACTATAAACATAAAACCATGTCACCAATTAAAGCAAAGTTAACACTCACACAAACCAAAAAAACGTAAACATTTACGCAAACCCAAAAATCGTAAATATTTAAGTGAACAAAAAAAAATGTAAACATTTACACAATAAATTCTTACGTTATCAGGGATTCGTTTCTCAAAAAGAATGCATATGAGATCGCCACACGTCACCTAGGCCAATTATTTCCCTCCACCAAACACAATGATCTGCAACAATATTACAATAACATATCAATTGGTACTCAACATTTTAGGGAAAAGATTTTATTTTTTTTGTAAACTTGTCATTTAGTTAACATTTGTCTACCCGGCGCCCTCCTTAGAGAATATCAGTTGCACCCTCTCCCAATCTTCGTCATCAAGCATCATCCTGGCCTTTGTCTCTTTTTGAGATGACATTTTCACATTGTCCTTATATATTTGCAGTGGGAGGTCATCAATGTCTATTACATTAGTTTTTTCATTTTTTTTTACCTTTCCCACTTGATTTTGGGTAAACAAAATCAATCCCCTTTTTCTTTGGATGCCTCTATTTTTTTTTATTTTTTTTGACATTCCGAACCATTGAGCTAACTTTTGGTGGTGCCCCTTCATGCGCCGTGGTCATCAGGACTAATGACGGATCAATAAGCCCGTCTATTGGATGATCTTGCGGTATGATAATTCACAGTGGCTCAGCATTGATCACTTGCAGAGCGGTAGATATGGGTGTTTTTTCCGTGCCAAGTGGGCCTTTAATTTCTCCTCAAGCTCTTGGATTTGTTTATTGAGCTACATGCCTAGTTTTGTGTTGTATTTCGTAGTCTCCTTCTTCTCATTCTTTAACATTTTGTTGATTTGTCGTGCTCCTTCTAGCTCAAGAGCAAGATTCTTATACTTCTCTTCATATCTTAACCATTAACAATATGTTCTTTCTTCAATATCTTAATCATTTGTTTGCACGAATCTACCTCCTTAATGAGCTCTTCACAAATCCCCCTCAACTCAACCTTCTCTGCATCAACAGGGGGCCCTCGATATTTCTGCGTGCCGTCACGCACGCTGATTTCGGTTACGATGTCTGTATTTTCCACCATGGATTTGGCCAACTGTGTAGATAGGTCAGAGACTAAGCGCTCGTAACGTTCGTTCTGTTGCAGGAATGATGCGTTTGGACCATCAATCTCCTTTTTCTGATCAATGTTATTGATGGTTACATTTGCAATAACCTTATGCAACACCGTAATCGTCTGGTTCTCTTCCAATTGTTTTGCTTCAGACTCCTCCTACATAAGATATAGTAGTCTATAGTTGTCTCTCAGCGTAGTTCTACTTACAGAGGAAGTTGTAAAGGTGCTTCCGAACGGTGTTTCATACACGCTCTCAGTCGGGGTGGAACCAACCCCTAGATTAACCCTTAAATCAAATGCAGGTGTCATGTGGGGAACATGAGGTTGATTCATAAGAGGTTCATATACTGTCCTATAATGTCGTCGATCATGGAATTAATGTCTCTTCATCAACCTCAGACACTGGTCTTTTGCCTTTGTCAACCGAGGTCTCCTTGATAATGGAGTCATCACTCTCCTCTTTCGATGCAATCCCAATTTACATCTCTGCCAAAGTCTCTTCAATCGTTTGGACTTTCACCTAGAATACGTAAAAAATAACTTACCATCAGGAGGAAAACACAAATAGAGTACAATAAGAAACTTTGCATAAATATTCACACATAATCACAATCAGTTAACATTCACTCATTTTGGGTTATGCATGAATGTTAAAGCATCACAACACAAAGTACATTAGCATCGCACACAATGAATGGTTTGTGTACCTTATCACTTGGCAGATAGCTAATGGGGATGCTCCGAAGTTGGGAAGAATAATTGGTGAGGTACCATCTCTCTAATTGCGGCACGCAAAGTTCTTTCCCCTCAATTGGTTGCAGCAACGTTGTGTGTTCGCACAACTAGTATTAGTGAACAAAAATTGTTACGTGAGGAATTCAAACATTTTACACTGGAGCTTTTTTTGGTCAAACATTTTAAGTAGTTAGTTGTATACCTACAAAGTAAGCACGCACCCCGTGACCAATTATGGTTCCATGTATGACTTCTTCAGACTCGTCTCCAACTCTGTGAAGATCGCTTTTATCCAATAATACTGGGCAATGTCTTTAATAGTCTCAACATACCAAACTAACTACTTCAGGACTTGTAGTCCGGTGGTTACAAAGAAACATGTTGTCATAAGATGCAGAATGACCATACGGGCAACATGCTCTATCGTTTCTTCATCTGTGGCATTTACTTTACTTTCCACCAACGATCTCAAGTACACGACACTGAACTCTTGGTCTTTGAATTCCAGTTTGGACATTAATGGAAAGTCAGCCTTTGTGTATTGACTTTGCACAACAGGCTCTTCGCCCGTCGTGATCCCCGAAAGTTTGTTGTATGTCTAGCGGGGTTATATAGATGAGCTTGCCACTGATCTTAAAAGCTGCCTGAGCAGGGTTATAGCACAAGATCACCATTTCTATGAGATCATCGTGCTTGTGGATGTTCTCTAGCGTAACCCTCTACGTGTACAACGTCTCAAACAACTTTGCAAACGATGTCTTCGCTAACAATAGTTTAACACATACGTAAGCATGTGGGTTGTGGCAAAACATGAACAATCATAAGTGTGTTAACGTTAACATTGATGCATTTACACACGACAGGGAGGGGAAGGGCACATTGAAATTTTAACACAAAAAGAAGTTTTTTTTTACAAGTTAACGTTAAATCATACATAAGCGTGCGTGTTGTGGCTAAGCACAAACAATCATAGTGCATTAACGCTGACGTATACATTAATAAGAAATCAAAATATAATAAATGTTAACGCATTTTTTGTAAAGAATATGTGTGCTTAATCAAGGAAGCAGGTGAATTTTTTTGAGACACAACAAACAAAGAGACAAAATAAGAGATACGGTATGAGACTATTAACGCATATTCCACCACAAACAACAAACCCCCCCCCCCCCCAAAAAAAAATTGATCAATATAGCATATCAATTTTAGTCAATAGATAAACAAGCATAGATTTTCATTTTCATTTTGATTTCAAAATGAAGTTCATGAAACTAATATTGAATTTAGGGAAGAACATACCGTCTGGATTGAGGCTTTCTCGTTTTTGGAAAGCAGAAGACTTCGAGTGTTCAGTTTTCACCATTGTAGTGAGTTGGGAGCTTCGTAGTAAATTTTCCCTTTTATTATTAGAGTTTTGGGAAGTCTCTATTCAGGAAGCGGAACGGTTAGTGGGAACATGTTCCACTTAATATCGAAATACTAATGGTCGCGACCAAAAACAGGACAACAGTACAGTGCATTAATGTTAACTCAATCGTCAAATCTAAAAAAAAAAATACACCATTGCAAAGGGCATGTTGAATTCGTTAATTTGATTACAAAATTTAATGATTTCGTTCAGTATTCAGGCCTGCAAAGTGGGATTTGTATCGGTGGTGGTTTCTTTTTTGCAGGTGTTCATGTTCCATCAAGCAAAACGGCGGTTGTAAGCTCAGAATGACACAATTCGTAAATATGCATTGACAAGGGGCAAAATTCAGGCACCTTTTCCTAAAGACTCTTTGGGGGACTAAAAACTTTATTATTTGAATTGGGGGCCTATTTCATAGATTCAACATCTTTGGTGGACCATAAAATAAATTGCCTTTTTTCTTCTACTTATATATATATATTCATTTATTTTCGATAGACACTATAAACAAAAGAGGTCAATTTAAAAAATCAACTAAATTTAAATATTTTTTCTTTTTCAAATCAACACTTGGTTATGTTGAATAAACTGACAAATGAAAATCAGTTCTAAGTTATTCGGACAATGAATTTGAAGACCATGACGACATCATCCTAGACTCAACCAACCATCCGATAGCCAAAGGAAAAAAATGATTTCTCTATTGACGATCTTATCTGATAGACACAACTTTTTCTCCACAACATCAAATCAAAAAATAAATTATTTTTGCTTCCTTAGAATTTTATATATCTTCATAACATCACTAACAATTTTTTTACTATTTTTTTCCTTTTTATCATTTACAAATACTACATTCACTATTTCGTTAACACCGTTTTTTTGCTCCACATAATAATGTTATGTATTCTGTTGTTTAATTTTTCAACAAAATAATTTAATAAATACATATACTAACAACTAATAATTTCTTTAAAAAAATAATTTTATTAAAAAGACAAAATTCAATCTTAAGTACAATGTCATTTGCTAACACTTTATAATAGTATTAATTAAAAAAAGAAAATCAAACAAACATAAAAAATATATGCAAAATAAAATAAAATAAAGAACCAAATTACCCTAACATTAATTTACTATTTTTTTTTCATTAAATTAAAAATATAAAATATATATATATATATATGTCCCAAATGCATACCTCTTTAAAATACAAATTACATTAAACTAAAATTGCAATATTAAACGAACTCTAATACCAAAATATTTTTTAACATAACATCATACACAAGATATTTTGGTAACATTTTATAGTAATATTTCTTAAGAACAAAAAAAAATAGCCTTAATAACTACACATAAAAAATTTAATTTTACCACTCACGTCATTTTAAAATTAAAGTTGTGCTGAACTATAAATTCACCATTCATCCAACATTAAGCAAATATAACAAAATAAAAATAAAAATAATATATCTTTCCAACACTCCAAATAATACAATTCACCCAAAAAAAAAAAAAAATACAAACCCCACTAACTAATACAAAATACTCACTCAATCACAAAAAGTACAAAATTAATTTTGAATAATCAAGTAAAACCCATTAAACTATTTCGAAACCCATGTTTAGCGTGGGCCTAAAACTAGTTGATCGATCTACCCTGACACAGTCAAAACAGTAAGGACTACCAGGCGAAATAAGATAGGTTACTGCTAAAAACTCAGACCATTCACGTGGAAAATCCTAGTATAGCGACGATAGTGATAACAAAAATTGAAAAGAGAAAAGGAAGCGACGAAGGGCATATTTGATAATCACTTAATTTTTAAGTGATGAAAATTTAAGTGTTGAATTTTAAGTGCTGAAAATATCATAAGGTTATTTGATGAAATTAAAATTTTAAGTGCTAATTTTTTATTTTTTTATTTTGGTTTGATAAGTACAAAATTTGAATGTTGAAAATTGTTTAATTTATGTAACTACTCTTGAATCAAGATAGTACAAAAAAAAAAAATCGAGAAAAAAATAATAAAATAGAAACACTAATAACATATTAAAAAGTTCAAATATATGAATTATCACAAGTCAACAATAACATAGAGTTCAACCGAAAAACATAAAAATATATTAGGAAAAGATGAAAAATTACTCTTAAAAAATCAACCCATTAGCAACCATTAGCAACAACTATACACATTCAACAAATTTAGATTCATCAACAACTATACACATTCAACAAATTTAGATTCATCAACAAGTTCAGATTTAGCAAATTAGCAACAACAATCAGAGAACTCAAACAGTTCAGATCACCCTAATTGCTTGATAGTGATTGACGATTTCAATATAATTATGGATCTTAACACCAAAATCGAAACCCTAGTGCAGAACAAATAGATAAATAAAGGGTCATAAATAAATTGAATTTTGTCTTGGTTTTGACTTTATTCCTGTAGTTTCCAAGCCACAAGGACCCTAGAAGATGAAAGCCACAAAAAGAGAAAATTGTTGTTGTTTCGTTTCCAGAAATTTATTTTAAAAACCTGAGAATAAAATAGGAATAACTTTTTTGTTCCTGTTTTTATGTTTATGTTCCAAGTTATATGGGAATAGAAACGAGAAAACATAAAGAGGAACACTTTACATAGCATGTGTTAAACATGTGATGAAGCTTTGGGGATTGATTATATACCCTTTTTTTTAAAATTATTTTCAATCTCTGAACTTGATTAAAAAGAATGATTAAAGAGTTCAGTTGAATCATAAGCATCAATCTCAAAACGAATTTTATGGTTCATTTCATCAACCAGTTGAACCAAATTCAGTTGAATCATAAGCACGTATTTTATGATTCAACATGACAGTGCAGAAGTGTGGAAAGTTGCAGTTTTTTTTAAGTGAAAAAACCTCTATTTTATCAGCAAACTGATAAAAACCTTCGAGACGATTGTATTTTAGCAAAAGAACCTCCATTCTACACTTCATTAATCAAAATACAGAGACGAAAAAGAACAAAAAACAGATACGATTCGGATTCAAATTCAGATTTCAGATGAACGGAGAAACGAAAAACTTAAGAGTTGAAGAAGAAAATACCTTGTTAAAGCCGAACAATCGAATTTGCAGCCGAATTTGCAGCGATCTCTTCTCTTTTCTCTCTCTCTCTCTCACTTGTCACCTTCTGGCTTCTCTCTTCTCTGCTCATTAAAATGAAACAATGAACAGAGAAACCCTACATAGATTTAAAGGGTAAAATGGTCAAAATATTAAATTTTTTTATGAGAAAAAATCTAAGTGCTTGCTACAAAATAAAATAAGTGAAGGAGACTTTACTGAATTCTCGGCTTAATTTTTTATTTAAATTTTAAATTAGCTTAATTAATTAAGTAATACTAATTAAATTTATCAAACAAACTTAATTAATTAATTTTTTAATATCCCACTCATGTTTATCTTCCCAGACTGAAACTAGGGATTAACAAGATGAGAGGAGATTCTTGGTCATTGGTTTCTTGGAGAAATTTTGAATACCTTGAGACTGGAGAATTCTCCCTAAGAGTGGATGTTGATCAATTCATTGTCATGAAAGGGTCTGAAGGATACTGGATTAGTGGATCATGGAATTGGCAGATCTTCATCTCATGGAGCTTGGGATGTGTATTGATCTCAACCAAGAAATCAATGCGATTGTATACGTCATTTGTGGTGCTTTTGGACTCTGGAAGAACGAAATTACTGAGGTCTGCTTGAGAGGTTTTAAAACTCATTCTCCTAAAGATTGGATGCACCGAGATTGGTTTGGTGACTCTCATATTGTGCACGCACCTAGATCTCATGATTTAGAATGTGTTGGAAAAAAAATCAAGCGTCACTCGGACGTCGGTCATCAAGTTATGCACCATTGAAGAAATAAAAGAAATATAGTTTTCTAAGTTTCTAAAATTTCAACTAGTAACTCATTTTCTGTGGTTTTGGTCTGGTGACCCTTATATTGTGCACATACCTGATCACTTCATCGGGGACATGCTGGTAAAAACCCACACATCTATCGGACACACCTTCGTCACGTCATGAGTCATCGAAGAAATGAAATAACTATATTTTTATAAGTTTTTAAAATTTCAATTGGTAACTCATTTTTTTCGTTTTTGGTCCAATAACCCTAATATTTTTATAAGTTTTTAAAATTTCAATTGGTAACTCATGATCTGGAATGTGGTGCAAAAAATATTGCGTTAATCGAACCATCGGTCGTTATGTTATGCATCATCGAAAAAATGAAATTAATAAATTGTTCTAAGTTTTTAAAATTTTAACTTGTAAATTGTTTTCTCAGTTTTTACTCCAGTAACCCTCAAACTTTGTGTGTAACTAGATCTCATGATTTGGGATCTGCTAGAAAAACCACACGTCAATTGGGCCACGATTCATCAAGTTATGCGTCATCGATAAAATGAAAGAAATATAGTTTTCTAAGTTTGCAACATTTTAGCTAGGAACTTAATTTCTCTATTTTTTGCTTCATTGACCTTCAAATTTTGCACATATCTATGTCTCGTGATTTTGGACGTGCTAAAAAAGACCAAGCATCAATCGGACCACCGATCATCAAGTCATTCGTTATCGAAGAAATTAAAGAAATATAATTTTCTAAGTTTTCAAAATTTCAAGTCGTAACTCATTTTCTCCGTTTGTAGTTCAGTGACCCTCATATTGTGTGTTGATCCCAAGATTTTGATGAACAATTAATTATTAATGTTTTGGTGGAACTAATGTTTGATTAAATGTTTCAGTGATTTAAAGTTCCAATAACGAAGATGTCAAAGTAAATGGATGCTAAATGAAGATATCAAGATGATGAAGAAGTATTAAGAGTTTGAAGACATTAGGAAAAACAATCCAGGTAAATATAAACTCTTAATATCCCATCTAGGAACACACACGGGGTACAAAATGAATTTCATCTTTTATGTGTGTTTTGGTTGAGTATATTTATTTGATCCTATGTGAATTAAAAAGAAATATTTTTGAATGACTAAAATAGAATATAAAAGTATTAGTGAAATTCATTTGAATATAAATATGGATAAATGGGCAAAATTGTAAAAGAAAGTAAGTTAAAAACGAGATCAGAGAAGCGATTCAGGAGAGGTCAGTCGACCGGATAAAGAGGATGAACTTTCTAAATCTGCGAGTTGAGATAGAGTTCGACCGATGGTAACTTGGCAAACTCTCTGAATCTACGAGTTGAGAGAGAGGTCGATCGATGGAAGTTGGGCAAACTCTTTGAATCTGCGAGTTGACTGAGGAGTCGACCGATAAAGTGCATTGAATACTTCTAGTATCCTCCAGTCGACTGGGCAGTCGACTGAACACACAGTTTCTGGATATTGGTTAATCCGATTTTAAATCCAAAAATAGCCGCTTTTTTGTTAAGATTTTAGAGAGATTTCAGGGGATATTCTTAACATTTGAGATATGGTTCATATACATATTAAATTATTTCAATATGGTTCATTAATTATTAAAGTTTCTCAATTTGCTACATAAAATGAATTCTATACTTATTTGTTTTAATTAAGAAATACTTTGGGAATTTAATTGAGAGTTTTAAAACTTGTTATTAAGTGAAATTGAACTTAAATGAAGTCCTCATGTTATGAAGGGTCTATAGGAGTATTTTATTGTCATGACACTTGTAAACTATCCGTTAGGAGGCTGATTACTTGTGCCCTTATATAGACCTGCGAATTTTCTAAGAGAGCTAATCATTCTAAGAGATAAAATCAGTCTATATTTGAGAAAGCGTTTATAAGAGTAATCATTCAACTATACTCTGAGCTGTTCTAAGAGAGTGATTCTGATAATCAACTGCGATCAAATTGTGCTGATTCCGGAATTAAAGCTATATTGTTTTCATCATTTAGTTTTGTGGATTCCGGGTAAGATCTTTCCATATTGATTAATACTTGTTTATTATTGTCTTTGGAAATTGATCTTAGAAATTGTTTTTGATTCTTTAAAGAAAATACTCTTTTGAACAATTTCTTGAATCTGATTACGTGCTCAAATTTGCTACCCATAGATTGTTAAAATCAGATTTCTGCATCTCACATAATTCTATCACTAGTTAAGATATTAATTGAGTTTATATATATCTGGGGTAGTAGAAGCTCCGAGTGAGATTTACTTATCAATTTTTGTATTGGTGAGTTGTGACGGGTTAAATATCATTGGAGATATTTAATCAAGGGTAGCTGGGTTTCAGTCTCTTCCTGTAAAGAGATTGAGGTAGTGATTCTTCCTGAATAAGAATTGCGTGTTTGTGAGTAATTTTATAACGGTTCAATCCTTACCGGGTAAAAGGATATTTGGAATGTCTTGGTGAGGTTTTGATTCTTGAGCCTAAGTGTTAAAAAGAATTAGGTTATTCTTTAACTTGTAAAAAGTTGAGGTTATTCCTTAGCCTTTGAAAAGAAAATTGTAAAGGTTGATTTCGAGCCTGAAAAAGAATCAGTGTGTGAGTTTGGTTCCTACCTTTAAGGAAATCTTGGTTTTAGTGGGTGCGACCTCCGTGGAGCTCGGGGCACTAGATTAGCCAAGAGTAGCTTGGTGAACCAGTATTAATCTCTGGTGCGTTGCTTTCTTAATTTGTCTATTTTTGTTGTTTGTGTGTGCACCTAGTTAATTGATTGATTCAGCTGTGTTATAAAGATAATAATTAATTTAGGCATAAAATTAATTATTTGATTTATTGATTTTTATTCTGATTAATTTTTAATTACCCAATTCACCCCCCTCTCTTGGGTATTCTACTAGGCCAATAATTGGCATCAGAGCTGGTTTAGCTCGAATTTATTAGCTAACAAGATCATATGGATTGTCCTGATTCTGATATTATGTGTGCTACTATTAACTTTGCCTCTCCTACTAGTCATGGTTCTGATCATGAGTCTAATATTATTTGCAATGATGAGAATGCGGATAAAGCTATTGAGACACTTATTGCTCTTACTTATGTTTTTAGAAAAGAGAATTTTAAATTAGAGCAAAAGATTGCAACTCTTGAAAACAAGAAGTTTAGTACTATCAAATCCCTCAAGAAAAAGAATTTGGATAAATATTTTGAAACTATTGAGTTTAAAAATGCTTTATCAGAAATTAGTAAGTTGTATGATAAAGTTGAGTCTCTTGAGGATGAGACTGAGATTTTGAAAAACGATTTTTATGAGCTTCAACATAATGAATTTAAAAGGAAAAATCTTGAAACTTTGAATGAGGCCTTGAGTATTGAATTGGACAATACAAGCTGTGAGCTTGATAGAGCTCGTTTGAAAATTCATTTTGTTGAAAGTGAGTGCCAAATTCTTAAGAATGATCTTGAATTTATGCATAAAAAGAATTTTGGTCTACAAGTAAACGTTAGCACCAATGAACGATTACTTGATAAGACTCAAAAGGAGCTTAAGGAAGCAATGGATAAATTCAAGGATGTTGAAAGTACTAAATGTTTTGAAAAACCAATAGTTACTAAAACTGCTTCTCAAAATCGTAGAAAATCCTATGCTTCGGTAAGAAACACTGACTATTCGAAGAGACGTACTAACAGTATTAAGTGTTTCTATTGTGGTAAATTTGGTCACTATGAAAACTCTTGTTATTTATTGCATGGTTATCCTGTCGGATCCAGAAATAACTGGATACCAAAAAGGGAAAATTTTGATGCAGGTACAAATCAGAGATTCAGATGAAAGTACAATGAATATCATGTGCCGACAAGGAGATATGAACAGACAAGAAAGCGCAATGAATACCATGTGCCAACAAAGAGATATGAACAGACAAAAAGGTACAATGAATATGTCATGCCAAAGAGGGAATCAAGCTTCAATGTATCTATTAAGAAGAATAAGCACGTGCCAAATACAAGAGTGCAGTAGCAACAAGCTCAATACGTGAGAGCTGACAAAGCTTATGCACTACAAATGATAAAACACCAACACAAGAGAAGATTCATTTACAAAGTTGTTCCAAAGCAGCATGAAGCAACAAACAAAAGCAAAAAGGAACTTACCGAATTAGCTCAAAGAATTGTTGTTTCTGAGAAGGAGGAGATTAAGGTAAAAAATATAGTATTGATTTAGACAAATAACTTAAAATCAGAGACTAATAATCCACCTTAGGTACACACAGCATTTGCTCCCAAAGATGATCCAGGTATGTCAAAATTTTTAAAGTTCAAATTTATTAATTTTGTTAGGGAGACTGAGTCTGTTCATTTTGAAATTTAGATATTTTCAATATGTGTGTGTGCGTGTGTGTGTGCGCGCGCGCTTAAGTGTGTGAGTAAATATTTCTTAAATATATGTAGATCAAAATAAGAGGTAAAAATTGAGTTAAGAGGATCAAATTAGGATTAAATACATAAAATCAGATAAAACAAAAAAGAGTAGTCGACTGATCAGTCGATTAAAGGTTTCAGGTTCCCAAGAGTCAGTATAACTCCATCAGTCGACTGAGCGGTCGACCGAATTTGTCGGGATATAAAAACCAGACTTTTTTAATTCATTTCATCTAAACCCTAAAACCCTTTTTCTCTCAAAACCCCTCCTCTCCCAAGTTCGCCCAAGCCCAAAACCCACAAAATCAGTCCATTTCGGCTCAGATCTAAAGGAGTTTTGGATGAATCAACAAGCCTAAGGCTCAGATTTCTGTTGGGAGCGCTCTCTTCTTCGCGAAAATAGGTTGGTCTTCTCTCATTCTAGGGTTTCGGTTGTTCTTGAGGATTGACCATAGCTTGTTGATTATTTTCGAATTAGTTGGTTGTTTTGGCTTTGGTTTATCGAGATATTATAGTTTGATTGCTTGAGATTGTGCAAAAATGCCTAGAATCAAGAGTCGTGCAAATAGGCCTAAATTTGATACTGTTCACTTTCGAAGTGAAGAGGCCAAGAGAAAATACAATGATGAATTTGTCAATCGAAGGGTGTTAGGATGCAAACCCACTGATTTTGTTGAGTTAAAAGAGAAGAACATTGATATTGAAGTACATTTTAGAAATTTGGGATGGATTGAGTTTGTTAATAAAAAGGAAGAGTGGATGCCAGTATGGGTACGAATGTTTTACAGTAACATGACCTTCAACGAATGTGAAATTAGATCTTTTGTTAAAGGAACAGTAATTCATTTCGATGCGGTATTGTTAAGTCATATTTTGGGATTACCAAGAGGAGATGTATTTCCATATAATACATCTCATTGGCTTTTAAGAAATTTTAATAGAAGACCAATTGCAGAAAAAATTGATTTAGAGGAAGACAAAGCAGACACGTTATCCATTGAGCATCGATTTCTTCACTTAGTACTAACCTATTCGGTTGTGCCTAGAGGAAGAAGTCATGCTAATGTAAATGACTTTGATTTGTACTTAATGAATGAAATTGTGGAAGGGAGAAAGTTGGACTTACCTCATCTCATAATGGAGCATATGATGCATTAAGTTAAAAAATCCTCAAGAATACTACCCTACGCAAATGCACTTCAGAAAATATTCGATCACTTTGGAATAATGATTGATCCAGATGAGCAGAGGTTTATGACAATGACAACGGGGTGGATTAATGTACAAAATGCATCGTTGATGGGGTATGAGTTCAAAATAAATGGATGGGTAAAGAAGAAGACTCAGAAAAGATAGAGAGGGCAGGCCGTAGAAAGGGAAGAAGAAGAAGGAGAGGTAAGTCTGGATCAGAAGATGGACTATCTTTATGATCAGATTGATGATTTAAGAATTCATGCCAATATGATGGATGAGAGGATGACTGGGCTGGAAAATAAAATGGTTCAGATAAATATGCACACAGAGACTGGGTTTGGAAAAATAATAGGAAGTCTAGATCAAATGTTTCAGTATATGTTGTCAAGTCACTATGGATACCTGCAGCAGTATAGTGCTCAACCACATTTTAATGGCCATCCTATGTATGAAGCACAACAGTCTTTCGGAAGACCTACTGCAGTAGGACCATTAGGCGCAGGGCCATCAGGAGTAGCTCCTTCAACGCTATTTCACCAGCAGATGACTCCTGGACCAGTGATTCATCCAGGTGTCCATTATCCACAGTAGGCAGCCACTAGTCCAATGGGACTTTACTACTATTTCTCTAGACAGAGCCCTTCCTAAATTTTATCCTTGTGTTGTTAAAAACATGATCCACAACATTTTTTTTTTGGTCTGTAATAGTAAATCTAGGTTGTTTGGATTTCATTAACTAGTAGTGTTTAGATTTTGATGAAGTACCTAGACTTGATCCAGTTGGTTAGATTTTTATCTCTAGTAATGATTCACATCGTATTTGATTTTGATACTCGAAATGAATTGAGTAGATGTGTTATTTATCTATAAGTGTTAAAATGTTGTACTTAAAAAAGTTATTTATTCAAATAAGTTTTAAATTCTTTCAAATGCGCATATAATGATGTTTGCCTAGAGTGACTTACATGTTTGTTGTTTTCTCCTTCCCTACCTAAATTGTTTTTTGAAGATGACAAAGGGGGAGAAATTAGTGATGTTTTATTTAGGGGGAGAATTCTAAAACTTTGTGTTTTAATCACAAGGAAGAAATTTAAAAAATAAAAAAATTATGCTTTATTGAGTATTTTAAAATTATGAATTATTGAAATCTTCATTATAATGTTTAAATGAGTTAAATAACCCATCCTCGGATTCAGGGGAGGTGTGGTTATATTTTATTTTTAAAGAAAACATCAAAGTTAATTGTCATCATCAAAAAGGGAGAGATTGTTAATCCCAAGATTTTGATGAACAATTAAGTATTGATGTTTTGGTGGAACTAATATTTGATTAAGTGTTTCAGTGATTTAAAGTTCCAATAATGAAGATATCAAAGTAAATTGATGCCAAATGAAGATATCAACATGATGAAGAAGTATTAAGAGTTTGAAAATATTAGGGAAAACAATCCAGGTAAACATAAACTCTTAATATCCCATCTAGGAACACACACACACGGCACAAAATGAATTTAATCTTTTATGTGTGTTTTGATTGGGTATATTTATTTGATCCTATGTGAATTAAAAAGAAATATTTTTGAATGACTAAAATAGAATATAAAAGTATTAGTGAAATTCATTTGAATATAAATATGGCTAAAGGGGCAAAATTGTAAAAGAAAGTAAGTTACAAACGAGATCAGAGAAGCGATTCAGGAGAGGTCAGTCGACTGGATAAAGAGGATGAACCCTCTGAATTTGCGAGTTGAGAGAGAGGTCAACCGATGGTAGCTTGGCAAACTCTCTGAATCTGCGAGTTGAGAGAGAGGTCGACCGATGGAAGTTGAGCAAACTTTCTGAATCTGCGAGTTGACTGAGGAGTCGACCGATAAAGTGCATTGAATACTTCCAGTATCCTCCAGTCGACTGAAAGCACAGTTTCTGGATATTGGTTGATCCGATCTTAAATCCAAAAGTAGCCATTTTTTATTAAGATTTGAAAGAGATTTCGGGGATATTGTTAACATTTGAGATATGGTTCATATACATATTAAATCCTTTCAATATGGTTCATTAATTATTAAAGTTTCTCAATTTGGTACATAAAATGAATTCTATATTTATTTGTTTTAATTGAGAAATACTTTGGGGATTTAATTGAGAGTTTTAAAAGTTATTATTAAGTGAAATTGAACCTAAATGAAGTCCTCATGTTATGAAGGGTCTATAGGAGTATTTTATTGTCATGACACTTGCAAACTAGCCGTTAGGAGGCTGATTACATGTGCCCTTATATAGACCTGCGAATTTTCTAAGAGAGCTAATCATTCTATTCATTCTAAGAGATAAAATCAGTCTATATCTGAGAAAGCGTTTATAAGAGTGATCATTCAACTATACTGTTAGCTGTTCTAAGAGAGTGATTCTGATAATCAACTGCGATCAAATTGTGCTGATTATGGAATTGAAGCTATATTGTTTTCATCATTAATTCTGTGGATTCCGGGTGAGATCTTTCCATATTGATTATTACTTGTTTATTATTGTCTTTGGAAATTGATCTTAGAAATTATTTTTGATTCTTTAAAGAAATATTCTTTTGAACAATTTCTTAAATCTGATTACGTGCTCAAATTTGCTACCCATATATTGTTAAAATCAGATTTTTGCATCTCACATAATTTTATCAGTAGTTGAGATATTAATTGAGTTTATATATATCTGGGGTGGTAGAAGCTCCGGGTGAGATTTACTTATCAATTTTTGTATTGGTGAGTTGTGACGGGTTAAATATCATTGGAGATATTTAATCAAGGGTAGCTGGGTTTCAGTCTCTTCCTGTAAAGAGATTGAGGTAGTGATTCTTCCTGAATAAGAATTGCGTGTTTGTGAGTAATTTTGTAACGGTTCAATCCTTATCGGGTAAAAGGATATTTGGAGTGTCTTGGTGAGGTTTTGATTCTTGAGCCTAAGTGTTAAAAAGAATTAGGTTATTCTTTAACCTATAAAAAGTTGAGATTATTCCTTAGCCTTTGAAAAGAAAATTGTAAAGGTTGATTTTGAGCCTGAAAAAGAATCAGTGTGTGGGTTTGGTTCCTACCTTTAAAGGAATCTTGATTTTAGTGGGTGCGACCTCCGTGGAGCTCGAGGGACTGAATTAGCTAAGAGTAGCTTGGTGAACCAGTATTAATCTCTGGTGTGTTGCTTTCTTAATTTGTCTATTTTTGTTGATTATGTGTGCAACTAGTTAATTGATTGATTCCGCTGTGTTATAAAGATAATAATTAATTTAGGCATATAATTAATTATTTGATTTATTGATTTTTATTCTGATTAATTTTTAATTACCCAAATTCAAAATGATATTAGTCCCTGGGCTGGGGGTCCAAATTTTCCCATTTTAATCCATTACGGAATATTGAACAGTTTGTTTTAAATTGTGAAGTTGTAAAGTATTAGTACATTCACAGTACCCTTTAGAGTGAATCCAAACTTGACTTAGATTGGATACTTTCTATTTGGGGGTGACTAACTCACCCCCATACACAAGTATCAGTACATTTACAGCACCCTTTAGAGTAAATCCAAAAGAGACTCTAAACAAACTGTATTAGAGCAACAGTTGGACTCGTTGCAAGAAAAGGTGGTAGAATGTGTTAGACGAAGAGAATATAGCACGTAGAAGCCTATAGAGTCGGCAGTTCGATGGATTAATGCTTGCCAGAGAGAGTTCTATATACTGGGCCAACATTGTGCATTACCTAGATCACGTGATAAAGAATAGAAGAGTGCAACTTTGTTGTCACTATCAATGAAGTTGGCAATCAAGCAGGCATATCTTTCTTCTGGGCTTAGCCTATGATAGAAAGTGTAGTTTCTAAGTGTAGCCTAATATCAGTAGTTTTGTCATTCGTTGGTTGAATCCTTACTGATCAAACTCTTCAAGGGGCCAAGTAAAACAAGTTTTGCAAGCTGCGAAGAGCCACTCAAAGTAGAAGCCGTGGTATCTAAACCATTATGACTCTTGTTTAACTCTCCAGTTAACAAGGGGCCACGTGCCTCATATTCAACTCCCAACTAGATGGGAACAAAAGCTACTATCTACTTTATTCTGTTATGTCCTTTCATGACCGTAGAACACCATCCGATGTGCTTGCTTCATTCACTCCTTCCTTCAACTGGGTAAGCCATTGCTTTTTGGATCGTCTTCTACCTAATGTGATGCCCCCCGTTTTTTATTTCCCATTGGCTTGATGTTTCAATCTTTCCCGTCGAAATACTTTGTAAATAAAGTTGCTGGCCCATGGTCTTTAGTGAGGAAATGACCTAGAAAAAACAAAGAAGATAGAACCTCTAGGAGAAGTTGAAGTAGAAGTTACATAGAGCAAACAATAGAATATTGTGCGCTACTATCCGTCAATTAGACCCCGTTATCAAGTTATGAATCTCGAAGAAATGAAAGAAATACAATTTTCTCAGTTTTTAAAATTTCAACTAGTATCATACTTTCTCCATTTTTGATCCGGTGACCCTTATACTTTACATTACCTAGATCTCATGATTTGAAACGGTTGCTGTCAAAAAGTAGTTAACACCTCGAGTTAATCCGGTCAGAGTGTAAGACCTAAATTATAGCATGTACGTCATCTTAGCTACATTTTGGTGGAACTGGGAAAATTCGGGGTGAAATTGGGTCGATACAAATTCAAATTCAAAATTTAGGGGTCAATTCACAAATTTAGAAACATTAAATCCAAACTTTGAGGGGGTAAATTGACATTTAACTTTTAATTGAAACTTAAAGGGGTGAAATTGCAAATTTTAGAAACTTTTAAAAATTTCAATAGATTAAAATTAAGATTTAAAGGAAGTTGGGGGAGGAAAGAGTAATTAATTAAAAAGTTTATTATATATATATATATATATATATTTTCATATATGCTGGTGATCGGACGAAGGGGCTGCCGGTAGGAAATAGGGAGAGCAGCGACGTGGCAAGCCGGGAGAAAGTGAACCCACTAAATGCATGCAATACATACGTGTAATGATCAAAACATCTCCTAAAATCTGAAATTAAAACGGAAATCAAGAAATGGAGAGAGAGAGGAAGGTCAACAGTGTATGGGGGTGGATGTGCGAGTTGTCGTCGATTTCAGGTGAGGGAGTAATAGGCCATCGTCGTTGGTCTACTGTGAGTATGTGGGTGTATGTTCTGTCCACCGGCAGTATGTGCTTGATCGTCGTCGTCCGCCGGTGTGTGTGTGTTCGGTTCGTCGTCGAGTGTGTGGGCTGCCGGTAGTGGGTGTGTTCGGGTTGTTCGGCGACTGAGTGGGGGTGTGTGGTGGCCCCGTCTGGTCTAGATGTGTGATTATTGATGGCGTGGGGGTGTTCCTCTGGTGTGAGGCTGAGTGCTGCCGGTCGGAGTATTAGAGAGAGAGAGAAGGTGGGTATCGGTTCCGGGTAAGTGTTCCGTCCGGCGTCATGGGTGTTCCGTCTTCGTGGAGGTGTGGCGTAATCGGAGCAGGGTCGGTCGCCGGCGAGTCCCAGAGCAGAAACAAAAAATGAAGTGAGAGAGAGGGAGTCGTCGGTGATGTCGTCATCCGGCGGGGAGCTCGTTCAGTCGACGGTGATTGTGGGGGGAGGGGGGAGTGCGTGTGTTCGGCGTCTGGGGTGTGTGTAATCGGTAGCGGTGTGCTCATGAGGGGAGTGGGCCGATTGGTGACTGGTTCAAACCAGCACTGAAGCAGGAGTCGAAGCAAAGAAGAAAAAAGAAAAAAAAAAAAAAAAAAGGGAGAAGGAAAAAGGAAAAAAAAAAAAAAGAAGAAAGAAGGAAAAAGGAAAAAAAAGAAAAAAAGAAAAAGAAAAGGGAAATACACAAACCACCCCACTGGAAATTAAAAACCCCTCTCGTGGTCGCCAAACGATTCGGAATCAGGTGAAATTTCAATCGATTAATAATTCTTGTTAAATTAAATTTTATTTAGCGTTATAAATCCCAAAATCGTAACAATTTCCTAACGATTAATTAATTTTAATTACGTGGTACATAAAATAGTAACAATTCAGAATATAGGGTCTGCATTGCATGATTCAGATGTTTTAGATAAGATATTAATTTAGGTTCTGTTACTATTAGGCTCGAAGGCACCGGTGTCCCGATAGAGTATGGTCAGTGAAGGTTTTGGAGAGTGGTTTACGAGGTGAGTGTACTGTCTTCTTACACAACTATTTTTCTATGAATATATATATGACAAAATATGTGATTATTTAAACTGTACGAATTTATAAACGATGTGGATCAAGCAGGATTTGAATGAATTGGTAAACTGGACTTCGATAGTTTTAAAAAAGGAGTTGGAAATGAATTTCCGCTGGATTTGATGAAATTAAACGGTGTTTTTAAAAAGAGAATAAGAAACATCTATCTTTCTAAAAAAGCCTGGTTTTCTAAAAAATAAAGGACGGAAAAGTGGTTTTGATAAAATCGGACGTTTTCTTTAAAAGAAAGTGCGAAATATGATTTTTGAATTTAAAAGCTGGTTTTGAAGAAAAGTGGTAGGTGTGGTGATTTGACAATGTTGAGTAGACGATATTTATTGAATTGTGTTTCGATGAGGCTGTATTTGATTTTGACGATGCCATGGTTGTTCTCCCCGAAAGGGGTGTGGTTTCTCCCCGTAAGGGGTGTGGATTATATCTCTCCCCAAAAATAGGTGTGGATTATATTTCTCTCCAAAAAGGGGTGTGGATATTTCGTAGGAAGGCATTCCTATGAATGTTATGGTACCGTTGAAACTCCCGATCATGAGGTTAAAACGATCACTATGGCTAGCCAGTGTGTGTTGTGGTGGAGTGGATGTTTGAGATGTAATGTTTTACTTATACTGGGTGATTTATTAGCTATTATGGTGATTGATATAATTTTACTAGATGAGTTGGAATGGAACTTATATTTGTTGCTTTATTTTCACTGCTATGATCATGGAGAATTTTACTAGTTACGTGTTGATTCTATACATAACGCTTGATCCATTTAGATATTATAGAATGATCTATTATTACAAAATAGTTTTACTAAGAAGACAGTACACTCGCAGGTAAAATGGCTAGGAACCAATCGGTCCCCTACTGGCGCTAGATAAAGTTATGCGGGTCACGCAAAAAGGGGTCATTTGAGGAAAATTTTTGAAGACGAGATATCAGAAATGAAATCTAAGGGAGGTTCAGGGATTTTGTTTGATTGTATTTATGTTTCGGGACGGTGTATCCCTATCAGAGGGAACTTTTATATGTGTGGTACAAACTTACAATTTTGTTATTGACATATTGGGATTGGCTAGTTAGTTGGGCAGCGTCATGTCTACGTCACGTCGGCCCCACCTGTCGGGTATTCGGGGTGGGGTGTGACACAGAGAACACGTGTGAATTTCTAACTAAGGTGGCGGTAATATGTGCTGGAGATTAAGATTGGAGATTGGTGGATTTCTGTTGCTTTAAGGTCTAGGGTCAATCCATACGATCTGAGCTGAGATTCCGAATTGAGATCCTGAGCTGTACTTGCACAAAGACCTATCAAAGTTCTTCCTCTCGAAGTGTCTCTTGCGTAAGAGTAAGAGCTTGGGGGAGGGGCTAAAAATACTTTCAAACAAATGAGAAGTGATCCCTGGGACATTGAATACCTGGGTGTATAAGCGAAAAGCTCAATTAGCATTATAGGATTAGGGGCCTAAGCTTGGTTAATTACCTTAACTCGACACGTAACCAACGAGTTGACAAGTAGAAAGAATTAAGCCTTCGGATTTGGCTTTCAGGCCCATCAAGGAGAGCCCATAGGCCGACTGGTAGCACGTAGATACGTCGCTACTTTCACCGCAAGTGTATGGGTCAAGTTTGAGTATAATGGGAAGAGTAGGGGTTGTCGTATCCACAGGGATTGGTTGAGATTATCGTCGAGTATCGCAATTATCATAACCTAACTTTATTTGGGCAATAAAAATGGCTTGTAATTAATTAATACTAAACTCAAATACTAATGTATCTAATTATACTAAATTACTATATTGAGATATTTAGGGGAATGGATTATCTAGGGATTAACTTCATTTATTTAAATATGTTTGATCTCGTTTGACTTACGTTAACGGTATTCAACTTATCTGACAATCTCTGTATCGCAAACTTTCTCACTCCCTCTTTCAAGTGTAAAGAGAGTGAATATATGACTTCGCGTTGACGCCAAAGTCCCTCTCTAGCATCTTTTCTAACACATAGTCACATGAGTCTTGCCCCAACGTCATGGATTGCATACTTTCTAACGCCCTCCCAGGTCATTAGATCGTCGCGTTGTGTTTAACCCTAGTCCGAACCCGGGTTACCTCCCCCGAGTGTCAACCCCGTATTCTTAATATATCTAAACAAGCATATAAACGAAGAATAATAGTAAACACAATCAAATAACAAAGAACAATCATTAACGAAACACCGATTTCAAATATACCACATATTCATAAATTATATTAATCCCTAGACAATATCCGTTTAGCTAACGGATATAACCATATATACAATGATAAACGAGCTAAACATACTCAAACAAACTACTAAAGTTAAGAAAATAAAGAAAGAAACGAAGGAACTTAGCCGTATTCTGAAGATCCGCCGCTAAAACCGCTCTGAGATCGTTTCTCTTTCTTCGCTTTGTGTTCTTCTTCTTCGGATTTGGTTGAGCACTCCCTAAAAACCTCTCTCTAAGCTATCTAAAATCTAAAGGCTCTAATGGCCAAAATGGAGAGGATGGAGAAGATAAGAAAGGCCAAAATATCTCAAAATATCTAAAAAAAACACTTTACAACTGTAGGGGTCATCGCTGCAGCAGTGGGCATGTCGGTAGGGTCACCGCTGCAGCGATGGCTTGATCGCTGCAACGGTGGAATAGTAGGCAAACTCTCTGTATTTTGACCGCCGCGATAATGAGTTCACCAC
Source organism: Eucommia ulmoides (assembly GCA_016647705.1). NCBI lineage: Eukaryota > Viridiplantae > Streptophyta > Magnoliopsida > Garryales > Eucommiaceae > Eucommia > Eucommia ulmoides. Next base: position 224,771 of record JAENRU010000242.1, read on the forward strand.
TGTGACGGTGGATGCAGGCTTCTGAACCTTGCCTTTTTGTTTTCCCACCGTTCTTCCACTAACTTGCTTCGATTAGCTTGATTTTTAATCGTTTTAGCTCCTTTTTATCCCAAACACCTGATTTATACAAAAACAAATAAAAGTTAATTAAAACATAATAAAACACAATAAAATTACTCGAAAACTATCAAAACCGACTTAGAAATATATAGACAAATTACCCCTCTTAAATATCCCCAAACTTAGAATTTTGCTAGTCCTCAAGCAAAACACCCACACAATACGAGAAAATACAAAAACTAATTACGAAATTAAAAACTAAAAACGAAAAACACTAAAAACAATAATGTGCAAGTTTTGAATATCATCTATTGGCCAAACGATTTTTCCCTCATCGACCCCCAATCCTATCAAGTTCAAGAATAAAACACACCATGTGGTGTTCTAGAATTTCAACATTCGATAATAGTAAGCAACATTATAGATCTTGTCAAAGTGTGTGTGATAAAACTCAATTATAGAACTATCCGTCGATCGGATTGGATTATATACCAAATAAGCTCATGACTAAAACCAAAAAGGTATAGGGAATCCATAAGCCTGACTGGGTTTTATTCTCCACTAATGTAAGCTAAGCAATTCAAAAAGATCAGTAGGACTTGGTTCGGTTTTTGAAAAATGACCAAGGGTATATCGAAAATAGAAAATAGGTTAACGTCATTAACTTGATGATACTCGAGGCACATGCTTTCCACTCTCACACTCGAACCCCCATAGATAAATTTGGGACAACCCTGAACATATATTTACGAACTTCGTACTCACTTGTCAAAAGAAACGGAAAATAAAACCGTATAAACATGTTTTTCTCTTTTTTTTTTTCAACAAACCACACCCCCAAACTTATTCGATTATTACAATTTCACGAGTGTGGTTAAAACAAAAGAAAAAATACGAGTACTCGAATACCGAACCAATTTAAAAGTTTTCCCTAAATCCAACCGCTCACATCAAGTAGCATACACGAATGCTAACTTGATTCACTCAAATTTGTGCCTTTGGTTCAACGATATAGGTTTGGGAAGAATTCAATTGGCCATGGTATTAGTTAAGTGTTCAGAATTGAAATGGCTTTCCGTTTTCAACAAGGTAACAAGGGATAAACATATAACAAGGTAAGCTTCAAAGGCTCAAGCGATCAAGTGAATGCCTAAATCATATCTCCCGAACTACATCGTCTAGGATTTCGCCTCGAATTTCTCCCAAATCAAGTTCTAGAATCCCTATTGTCATGAATTTGGATGACGAATAATCGGTTTCAAATCAATTGGATAGTTATACATTGAGTTTACGTGCTCGTGCAAGTAGAATATATAATAACTTTTACTAAAATGATACGTCAAGCACGCAGAACACACATGAATGAGCTTTACGCTCGACCTCAATAAACAATCAGAGGACAGACTCATCATCGGGTAATGGCCCAGATAAAGTACAAAACTCAGCACAAAACAACAACTAACCTAAACAAACATGCATACATAGAAAACAATAAAAGATAACTAACAACAATAATATATAATTGACATACTACAAAACACCTCGACTTAAAACGGGCAATGTCGACAACGACCTATCAATGATCCCAATGATAGCATAATGCATTATAATGAAGACGGGGGTTTAGAACACATACCTGGGAGGTGAGAAAATCTCGCCTCTGAATCAAGTCGACAGAGATGAATCTAAGTTATTTTTTCCTTGGGTTGTCTTCCAAGAAGCGCCTGATTTAAGGTTGTCGGCTTGACACGGCAAAGAGCTCATCAAAGAGTGGCTTCCGCCCGTAGTACGTGTCAAATAACATCACGTACAGGTCTTAATTCAGTATGCCCTCAAGACTGGCAAGATTTGGCTCTGATCGGCTCGATCTTGCAACTTGACTCAGTTCCGATTTATGTTCTTGGTTGGCATGAATGTACTGAGCTGGAAATAGGGTAGGATAGGTGAGCCACATCGGATTCTCGTAGACGCGATCGTCTTGGATCGAGTACGGCATCACCAACTGGAATTTAAACGGTGAAAACTCACAACGATTAATATGTGAATCTCCATCTCCAATCCACACTTGCGTTCTCTCCCAATTAGCTTGATCGTCTTCAATCTCACCTAAGTGCCTTCCATGTGTATTCGGTTCTTCACGGTGGCTTTCACATTCAGATATGATTTGTTCGCCTCTCAATGCCATCGCATCTGACTTGGCCTCAACAAAGCAGATAAGCTGATCGATTTGTATCAGCAGAGACGTTAAAGTTGCATTGATGTCAGCGTAAACCGTCTCAATATAATCAAGATAATCCTCGTGCTCGTTGAGCCGGTCATGTGTTTTCCTCAAAAATCTCTGAGTTTCCCCCATAACTGTGGCAAACACTTCTTCTAGGTTTGGGGAAGACTCCACTTCTTGAACCAGATTGTCAATCCATGGCACCATAGTATTGGAATAATCCCCCAAGCTTTGGTGACTTGGTGAATAATTCCAACTTTGATAATCAAATGCCGCCACTTCCTCTATCGACTAAATGGCTTCGTTCGCAGTTAGGTCGTAGAAAGAAGAGGTATTATTTCCTCTTTCTACCCATGTTCTAGTTGCGGCTTGTAACTTGTTGAGAAAATTCAGAAGTTGACACTCTCTCGAGAAACCATGATTTAGGAACCGGAGTAACAACTCCTTGTAACGATCCCGCGCACAATAAAACGGCTCAAAATCTTATTAAAAGAAATGCATCAATACTTGTTGATCTAACATCTTCAAGTACCCTACATGAGAAATAAAAAACAAAACTATAAACAAAAATTATAAATAAAAGAAATGCCTAAATTAAAATCAAGTTATTTACTCATAATATCAACAACAATTTAAAACACAATCCCCGACAACGGCTCTAAAAACTTGGTAGCACATAGATACGTCGTTACTTTCACCGCAGGTGTACGGGTCAAGTTTTAGTATAATGGTAAGAGTAGGGGTTGTCGTATGCACAGGGATTGGTTGAGATTATCATCGAGTACCGTAATTATCATAACCTAACTTTATTTAGGCGATAAAAATGGTTTATAATTAAACAATACTAAACTAAAATTCTAATTTATCTAATTATACTATATTACTATATTGAGATAGTTAGGGGAATGGATTATCTAGGGATTCACTTCATTTACTTAAATGTGTTTGATCTCGTTTGACTTACGTTAACGGTGTTCGACTTATCTAACAATCTCTATATTGTAAACTTGGTAACTCCCTCTCCAAGTGTAAAGCGAGCGAATATGTGATTTCGCGTTGACGCCGAAATCCCCATCTAGAGTCTTTTCTAACACATAGTCACATGAGTCTTGCCCCAACGTGATGGATTGCATACTTTCTAACGCCCTCCCAGATTGTTAGATCGTCGCGTTGTGTTTAACCCTAGTTCGAATGTGGGGTTACCTCTCCCGAGTGTCAAACCCCATATTCTCAATATATCTAAAGAAGCATATAAACGAAGAATAATAGTAAACACAATCAAATAACGAAGAACAACCATTAATGAAACATCGATTTCAAATAAACCACATATTCATAAATTATATTAATCCCTAGACAATATCCGTTTAGCTAACGAACATAACCGTATATACAATGATAAACAAGCTAAATATGCTCAAACCAACTACCAAAGTTAAGAAAATAATGAAAGAAACGAAGGAACTTAGCCGTATTCCGAAGATCCGCCGCTAAAATTGCTCCGAGATCGTTTCTCCTTCTTTGCTTTGTGTTCTTCTCCTTCGGATTTGGTTGAGCACTCCCCAAAAACCTCTCTCTAAGATATCTAAACTCTAATGGCTTTAATGGCCGAAATGGAGAGGAGGGAGAAGATAAGAAGGGCCAAAATGTCTCAAAATATCTAAAAAAAAATACTTTACAACTGCAGGGGTCACCGATGCTACGGTGGGCATGTCGGTAGGGGCACCGCTGCGGCGGTGACTTGATCGCTGTAGTAGTAGAATAATAGGCAAACTCTCCGTATTTTGACCGCAGCGGCGGTGGGTCTATTCAGCAAACTCTCTGTATTTTCACACGGCAGCGATGGTTTCACCACTGCGGAGGTGGATGCAGGCTTCTGAACCTTGCCTTTTTGCTTGTTTTCCCACTGTTCTTCTACTGACTTGCTCCGATTAGCTTGATTTTCAATCGTTTTAGCTTATTTTCACCCCCAAACACCTGATTTTGTACAAAAACAAATAAAAGTTAATTAAAACATAATAAAACACAATAAAAATACTCGAAAACTACCAAAATTGGCTTGAGAATATATAGACAAATTATCCCTATCACCGGTCCAATGCAATTGAGAAGAATGAGCCTGGTCCATGGCGACAGAGGTACTGGATTTAGTCGTTGTCCCCCCCTCCAACATTGATCCCGAGGCAAAAATTTGCATTCGGAGGCCATATAGGCATTAAAGGGGCTTAGTAGGAGAAGAAACCGATGTGGGGGTGCTCGAAGAACAGAGCTCGGTCCCCCAACCCATCGCTTGCCTTCTTTGACCTCCAAGGGCGTGGGGATCTAATATATGACAAATATCGAGTAGAGAGTGCTCGGAGGCCGAAGCCTCGCGGATGACCCATTAGGATTTTCTAGGTTGTTAAATCAAGCTAACATCTCGTTAAACCCTACTCGAACACACAAGGGCCTATGTTCGGTCAATGGATAAAGGGATTTTGTTTTTAACCAAATAGTAAGTGTACTAGATGGCAGCTCTTGACAATTGGGTCTTTAAATTGTAAATTACCGAACATAGAGTATCAATCAGTGGGTGCTCGGAGGCTAGAGCTCGGCTAAAGGGGTCAATAATTGGATAAAATTAAACAGAGTGTGTCTGGAGGTTGGAGTTCAGCCAATTCCTCACACTTCTTCTTATGGTTTACCTTTTCAAGGAGGCAACATCTTCTACGCGTAACGTTTTGAGCGCATAAAGGGGGCAAGAAATATTTTTCCATATCAGTTGCCCCTAGTCCGAGCACTTGGATGGAACATAAAGTGCTTGGGATTATTCTCGAACTCTTCTCGGTGTCTTTCACTCTATCTAGCGTCTTCTGTTCTACTCGAGAAAAAGTGTATGCTCGATCCGCTTGTTTTTTTCCTTCTCGTAGAATCTTTGAGATGGACCGTTGGATGTGACACGTGTTACTTCCATTCTGACAGGCATACAAAATGATGCGTTAAGGGTTGTTGGATTTGTGACTCTTTAGATCGACCTATTCTATAAATAGGGGCTTTTCTTCGTTTTTTTTATACTTGTGAAAATTCTGAGAGTAAATCATTTGTCTACTATTGGGTACATTTTTTCTCATCTTTCTCATCACTTTTTATAATGTTGCTCTCTTCTTCTTTATATTCTAGTTCTTTGTCTTCTGGCTTAAGTCCGGGCACGAAGTATGGTTCCTCTGATTGGACTCCTTATACTTCCTTGTTCTTCAGGGTTCCTCTGATTGGACTCCTTATACTTCCTTGTTCTTCAGGGTTGAGCATCGCTCGGCTCAGAGGGGAACGCCTTCCTCTTCTTTGTTGGACAGGCTACACGCATCTAGCAGTGTGGTTCAATCAAGTCATGTTGCGATGATCAGTGTAATCGAAAGTCTTGACGACAACAAGGGATGGGGTCGAGCTTTTCCTGTGATCCGGTGACTGAGCCTACATCTAGGGATGTGATGGTGATGAGGATACTTAAGGAAGTCCCTCTGCCCAAGGTTATCCATGATGATGTCGTTACTAACATCGACCCAAAGATTTTTCATGTTAAAGTCCCAATCAAGAGCCCAATCTAGGAAATCAAGATCATCAAGATTAAGGAGGATGTACTGGGGTGTCGTAGTAAATACACTTTCTCGGCCTCGGTGAAGACAATGGTTCCCGAACCCGATCACCGGGCTTTTATGCCACCCCCGGGTTATCTGACCGTTTTCAAGGACCAACTTGAAACTGATCTCTAATTTCCCATTCACAGGTAGATCCGGGCCATCTACGCTAAGTATAGGTTGTGTACGTCATAGCCCACCCCTAATAGAATAAGGATAGTAGTTGTGGTGTAAATAATCTTTCGGGCAATGGGGATAGAACCGAGCATTGAGTTCTTCAAATCTATCTTCTTTTCCAAGTCGTTGTCTCAAGGTGTTGGATGATGCTACATCTCCTCGAGGTCAACCTTTTTAATCGACCTGGACTCATCCATTCACAACTAGAAGCCCAAATTCTTTTACCTCAGGGGAGATGGCTGGGAGTTCGGCCCAGGTGATGACAATAAATACCCCATACAGAGGGAATGGGAGAAAGTCGGTAAGGGTATTGTCCTTGTAGTAGGTGGCTGCTTGGTTAGGAATGTTTTGAGACTTGAATAATTTTTAACCATCCTAACATCTTTCTTTCCTGTACAGTGATTGAGAAAGTATCACAGAAGAATAAGGCCACCCCGAGCAAGGCAATCACCAAGCAAAATGACATGGTCCTCAAGATAGTATACAAAGAGGTGATGAAGCTAATCTCCTCGGCCCTATACGACACTTTTTTTTACCCAACTCTCTCTCTTCCACCGACCATCTACTCCTCCGCATTAAACAATCATAAGTATATTTTTTGCTTGGACAAATTTGAACACTTAAACTTTTTTAATTGCTGACAAATTCTTTGTTCTTCTGTGCTGCGATGGAAAAAGCCTACGCTATCAAATTCTCGAGTGAGCATAAGTCCAGGGAGGTAGTTGAGGCCACCCAGGTGGAAAGGGCCCTAGATCTTCAAGTCGGGCAAACTAAGCAGTAGTAACAACAACAACAGCAGCGAAAGTCGACACCGGCTAGGGTCAAAACCCTTGCCTTACCCGGCGTCGTTATTAGGGACTTCTTCTGTCCCTCTTCTCACCACTCATCTACCATTGCTCAAAGTGGGGAGCTATCCCCAAAAATATTTTCAGGGAGGAGAAAAATAAAGTGGATGAAGAGAGGCACAAGACTAAGTCCTCCAAGTACTCGAAGGTAGCGAGTGGCCTTTCACTCGAGTTGGGATCCGATGAGCGTTTCTTCATCATTGCAAACACCAATATGTTAGTGAACCATAGATGATTCCAAATTTTCTTCGACGGATCACTCCCCCCCGAGGACTAGACTCCGCTCGAGGGGGTGGACATAGGGCGGCTTCTACGCAACATTTACTAAGACTAGGTTAGGGTATGCGTTCGGTAACCTTCTTTTGAATTCCCTAAGTTTTTGTTTGGAAATTATCCCAAGTGTCTAATTTCTTCCATTCTCCTGCAGAGCCTTATTCGTCTCTCCGTCATCAGGGAGGGATTATCTTGAGAAGTTATGCAAGAGCATGGCTTGAAAACAGAGAGTGATGCGAACTTCACCAAGAATAAGTGATACCCAAAACCAACTTAGGGTTTCTTTGCGAATGATCGAACTAAATTCATATTTATAACAAAACAAATATATAGAAGTTTGAATAAATTACATTGACCCAACCTTTATTAAAGAAACATGAACCGAAAGGTATAAGTAACGATTTTGACCCAATGATTATAAAGAATCACGAACCAAAAATATAGAGATTGAGTGCCATAAAAAAACTTGATAAGTTCAGAAAAGTTCTTTGAAGAACTTAAGAGAAAAACCCTCTCAATTATATTTGATGAGGGTAAAAATGAATCACCCCCAAATCATTCTACCGAAGACTTCCACGTGGGCCAAGCGCCTCACATGGCTAAGAATGGATTGATGACATAAATGCTTAAACTCATGCTCCTGTTAGCAAAACTTTTGGTCTGTCATATGAGGCCAACAAACTCAGGCGTGTAATATCTTCAACAATGACACTTAGGACTCTGAAACCTTTACAACCTTCCAGTTCTGACCGGTGATGCTCTAGTCGGTATACTCATCTCCGTATCCGTTCTTCGGTCCAGGTCGGTTCTCCATATTTGTTAATATATCGGCTTATGGACTTGTTAACCAAAGAAAAAAAAGCCCAAGCCCAAGACTTTAATCCCTTCACATGCCCTTTTTTCTAACCACGCGTCGTGTTAAGGTCGTTAACTGGACTTAAGTCGCCCAATCTCCAAAACGCTAATCAGGTTTTTCTCCTATAAAAACAAAGGTAAAGAGTGACATCTAAGGTATCTATTTCTAGTATATTTAAAGAATATTTCATATATTTTTCCCCTCAGAATTTTTACTCTCATGCTAGAGGGGCCTTGCTGGGCACAACCACAGTAGGTCCTGTACAGGTACTCGCTTGGAGCTCAGGTCAGACAAGATGTAGAACAAATGCATACGCATAAAACTTTGAGAACTATGAACTGAAGAAAATTTGATTCAGAAAAAATTATTTCCAAAACACCAACACGATCCACATGGAGTCTAATCAGACCAACTGTAGGTGTTTACCAACTTTCAATACCAATAGTTTGGCACCGTCTTTGGGAACAGAAATGAAAAGTACCCCTCTTATAATCATTCTCTGGTCAAGTAATTAGATGTGGAAGCCAAACCACCGCGGTAAATAGCAACTGAACAACCCACCCCTGAGAGAAATATCTAGGATCCCAAGATCAGATACAAGAGCTCCCGTACCTGTCCCTGAGGACAAACCTCCCTCCCCCCCAGGAGGCCAAATAGGCCATTTCACCTTGCCTTCTGGTCCATTTTCAGGGCAAATGTTCAGGGTCACCGAGGCATCTCGTATTGATAATTTGGAATGCCATCTTGACGAGTTTCGAAACTACTTCCAAGTTCTCATCTCTTGTCACCCATCTGCCGCCGTCCAGGGGGACCAGTTCTTCAGACTATAGGCTGGGAGGATCAACCTCAAAGATTAGAAGAGTATGTCGTCTATTTTAATGGTCGCACGCCAGGATTTGACCTAAGCCCCATAATAATCAGGTAAGGGAGTGAGACCTGGCTCATCATGTTGCCTCGGGATTACCATCTCCACTTCATTGAGATTATAGGACTGATCCCAGTTCGAAATCCCCTCTGACCAGAACACCTAGTCGTGTTACCCATCATGAGCACAAAGTTTGTCGTGCTCGGGAGGAGGATTCTTATTCACCACTGCCCCGATAACTAGGCACTCAAGCTGGGGCAAGCCACGTTTACATGGCTCCCCAATGAGAGGTTATTGTGTAGCTCCGTCTTGTCGATGTGGAGCCCATCTTGCATAAGTTCTAGGGCATGAGGGTAGTGGCCAGTGTCCCCACCGAGGTGAGATCTTCTTTTGTAGATGACATTCTGGATGAGGTGATGCCTCTTAGGTTTACTCATCCCTAGATGAATCTTTATGACGGGACCACAGATCCAATTGATTATCTGTCTATTTTTAATTCGTATATAGATATGCAAACTGCCATGGTGGCTATGCAATGTAAGTCATTCCCACTTACCTTTACCGAAGCGGCCAGGGCTTGGTTTCGCAGCTTAACCCCGGCCTCCGTTTCAACTTTTCGTGAACTTGAGGAACTCTTTCTTACTCAATTTAACTGATCTTCCAGGAGGCCTAAAACTATGACCCGTATCCTTGCTCTATAGTAGAAAATAGGTGAGAGCTTAGGTTATTATGTGGACTATTTTGAGAAAGAATCCATTGCATGTGAGGACCTTTCAGATTATGTGGCTTTAAACGCCTTCATTGATAGACTTAGACATAGGAGGCTGTCATATAATCTTTGTTCCAATCCCACACCTAATCTCGTGCAGCATTAGAAAGAGGTACACGGTTCTATAAAGTCGATCTCAGAGATGGTGTCAAAAGGTCCGAGAAGGTGGCCACAAGAAGAAATGAAGAATTGAAGAGCCCTCGAGCCGAGCTTCAGGCTTAAGAAGGCTTTAGTTTGAAGGCAGACTTAGACCTCTGCCCAAAGATCGGAGACTAGTCCCTCTCCCTAGGCATCGCCAACAAGGTTTCACGTCTTTAACAGTCTTTAACAGCGTCTGAGGAGAAAACTCGTGGCAAAATTCCTAAATAAATATATTGAGTGTCACTGTGATTGTGGTCACTCAATCGAGGATTATTTCTAGCTGAAGGAGGAGATCGAGGCGCTTATCCGTAGGGATTACCTCGTGATAGGTGTAATTTATCTATTTATTCCCAAGCGGGTTTTGTTAGTTTTTGAGTATTTTTATAGCGTTTTTATATTTTTTAATACATTTTTATTTATTTTGTCTTAAATTAGATATTTATGGGGAAAATAAGCTAAATCGATCTTTAAATGATCATATCAGAGCAATTCGGTGGAAGAATGGTAGGAAAACAAGCAAAGAGGCAAGATTCTAAAGCAGCAGACTCACTGCCACGGCGGAGAAAGTACTGGGAGTGCAAAAATCTTACCGCCGCAACAGTCAAGCCACTGCCATGGCGGTGAAAGTCCAGAGAGTTTGCTGAATGGACCACCGCCGCACTGGTGAACTCACCGCCGCGATGGTTAAAATATGAAGAAATTTGCCTACTATTTCACCACTGCAGCGATCAACCACTACTGCAGTAGTGACTATGCCGACATGCCCACCGCCACGGCGGTCACTCTGTAGATATTTTGAGATATTTTAGGATATTTTGAGATATTTTGAATCCTATAAATATCTTCCCTATTCTCCTCAAACAAAAGGTTGAAGTTTTCAGGAGTCTTGAGAGCTCCAAGGCCATTCAACCAATAGAAGATCACGTTGCGAAGAAAGATGAAGCGTTCTTGGAGCGATTTTAATGGTTGATCTTTAGATAAGGGCTAAGTTCCTCATTTCTCTCCTTTATTTCTTAGTTGGTTGAATGTTTGTATATGTTTAGCTTGTATTTAGTTGTAGATAGGGCTACTGACATGTGTAGCTAAACATATATTGTCTAGGGTTTGATGTAATTCACGAAAACGTCGTTTATATAAAATCTATGTTTTGTTAATGGTTGTTCGTGTTTATTCGATTGTGTTTACCATTTCTCCATGTTTATATGCTTGTTTAGATATATTGAAAATACGAGATTTGACACTCGAAAGAGGTAACCCCGAATTCGGACTAGGGTTAAACAAAATGCGACGATCTAATAACCCGGGAGGGAGTTAGAGAGCGTGCAATCCATGATGTTGGGGCAAGAATCATGTGACCTAGTGTCATTAAGACGTTGAGGATGACTTCTTTATTGATGCGAAGTCACATATTCATTCACTTTACACTCGGGAGAGGTAGTGAATGAGATTTTAATACAAAGATTGTAGGATAGGATGAATGTTGTTAATGTAAACTAGATTGAAACAAACATATTTAAGTGGACGAAGTTAATCCCTAGGTAATAATTTACCATAAACGTCATACCACTATATTAGTATATTATTAACTTAGTTTAGTATATTACTGATTATAAAAACTATTTTTTATCGCCTAAATAAAGTTAGGTTATGATAATTACGGTACTTGATAATAATCTCAACCAATCCCTGTGGATACGACAACTCTTACTCTTCCCCATCTATACTAAAACTTGATCCATACTCTTGCAGTGAAAGTAGCGACGTATCTACGCGCTACCAAGTTTTTGGTGCCGTTACTGGGGATTGGCTTTTAGATTGTTGTTGATATTGTGAGTAAATAACTTGATTTTAATTTAGGCATTTCTTTTGTTTATAATTTTTTCTTTGTTGTTTTGTTTTTGTTTTTCCTGTAGGGTACTTGAAGATGTTAGATCAACAGGTACTTTTGCATTTCTTTCAATGGGATTTCAAGTCGTTTTATAGTGCTTGGGATCAATACAAATAATTGTTATTCCGGTTTCCGAACCATGGTTTCCCGAGGGAGTGTCAACTTCTGAATTTCCTCGACGGGTTACAAGCTGCAATAGAACATGGGTGAAAAGAGGAAGCGGTACCACCTCTTTCTACGAATTAACCGCGAATGAAGCCTTTTGGTTGTTTGAGGAATTGGCGGCCTTTGATTATCAGAGTTGGAATTATTCACCAAGTCACTAAAACTTGGGGGATTGTTTCAATACTACGGCGCCATGGATTGACATCCCGAACCAAAAGGAGGAGTCTTCTCCTGCCCTGGAGGAAATGTTAGCTGAATTTATGGGGCAGACTCAGGCATTTTGGAGGGAAACGAATGACAGGACCAATGAGCACGAGGATCGTCTTGACAATATTGAGACGATTTGCGCCGAAATCGATGTGACCGTAATGTCTCTTTAGACGTAAATTGGTCAGCTCATCTACTTGATTGAGGCCGAGTCGGACGCGGTGGCACTAGGAGATACAAAAGCTATGTCATGTGAAAGCCACCGTGAGGAGCCCGAAACGAGCGGGAGGACCTTGGATGTATTCACTAGTGATGAATCAAATGAGACGGGAACCCAAGCATGGATCGACGATTATGATTTGTCACCATTGGAGATCCAAATTGTGATGCCACCATCGATCTCAGACGATCACATCTACGAGGATCTAATGTGGTTCACTTGTCCTTCGCCGTCATTAGCAATGTTCTTTCATGCCCACCAAGTACATGAGCCGGTGGAGAGTCCTGCTGAAAGCTTGAGTCAATCAATGCCAAATCTCGCCAGTCTTGAGGGCTTTTTGTACGAAGACCCATATGTGGTGTTGTACGACACTTATTATGGGCGGAAGGCTTTTTAAAATTTTGCCCAAAAATATAAGAGAGAGAGAGAGAGAGAGAGATCCGGTCGTTTCGTTCCGTTAGAAGATGGCCGACTCGTCGGCAGTGGATCTGAGCAAGTTGTTCAAGTCGATCAACAGTGACGCTGTCTACAGGGTGGCGTTTGGGCAAAAGTACGATGATGGGGCGGAGGGGAAGCGATTCACACGGCTATTGAGGGAATTTTTGACGATGACAGATTCACAACACATCAATTATTGATACAGATATGGGAGCTTCTGTCGGATATTGATGAACTTTTCACTTGCAAGCTTATGAGCTTTTCACTTGCGATTGAGATATTCACAACACATCGGAGATTGATGAACTTTTCACTTGTGAGCTTGTTAATGGTTGGATTTGGAAAATTATATTTGTTGATTTTCTTTTTCTTTTGTGTGAAGCATTTTTGTTTGTGATTCCGTACTTTGTTCTTCATTGAAATCAAAGCCATCAATATGATAATAGTATTCCGGTGGATGGGGGTAAGGGCGATCGTTGTGGGAGTGTGGGATGGTGTAAGGGTAGATATAATTGTTTAAAAAGTTAAAGGTAAAAAATATATTTTAAAAATAAGAGGGTGTTAGTGAATATTATAAAAATGAAAGAATAAAAGAAATTATTATTCTTAAATAAGAGAAGGATATTTATGTATTTTTACAAGAAAAAGTTGGTCAAATGGGTTGACTGATATTTATAAAATGATAAATGAGGTGTTTGGTTAGTGAATAAAAAACAGGGGAGGTATATACATTGTTGTATAATTTAATATTGAGCTAATTAAATTTTAAACTCTCTGACTATTGACATGTTTCTATGTATTCCAATAAATTTATTGCGTTGAATTTAAACTCTCTAAGTATGAAAGTGATTTTAAAAGGTCATTCTGATAAATTTTCTATCCAAACTAGCAGAAATGAAGACATGTGCACTACACATGCCATTTTTAGTTAAAAAAAAAAAAAAATTTCTTTTTTAATACTCATTTTTTTATTTCTTATTCTTTAGTAAATCTCCTTTGCTACGATATTGCCTAGCCCCGTCACTCTTTACCAGTGGCAACCTCTGTGAGGTTATCCACAAACTCACCGCCCCCTCCGACGATTTCATTCCCATCGCCACTACCACTGTCACCACTGTGGTTCTTCCCCCACCAAAAACTCTTATCCACGAAGGCTAACTCCAACATTAACGATTGCAATAGTCACTCTGTTAATTCTCCCATCGACAACGCCGCTATAACTTTCCCCAAATTCTCGAACATCAATGCCAGCGACTGCAATACGAGGTTCGTAAAGCAATCGTTTGATCATAAATAGATCTATTGCATTGATAGAGTCGCGTTGACAACGATTGATCAATGGTGTTCCGTTGATGGAATTAGCAGCTTTTCAAATCGACGTCGATCGTCTCCAAATCGCCACTATAGATCTGGCAAGTCAAAGGAAATGTCGTTAGGGATGTCAATGGTTCGATTTTGGTCCGGTTTTCATATAGAATCAAAACCAAAACCATTATACATATACCAAAACAAAAACAAAATTGTTAGACGTATACCAAACCAAAAATCGCAACCAAAACTGCCATTTTTTTTTTAAATAGTTTTAAAATCAAACTATTTAAATTTATATCAAACCAAAATCAACATCACAAAACCATTTAAGATTTTTCAATATTGTAAAAAACTAAAACTAAAATTGCGAAATCACGAGCTGTCGTTTTTTTTATATATAAACAAAAATAACATAAATTTCAAAACACAAGTAAAACCACAAAACTATTAATTGTTGCAATAAACGTTTACAACCCTAACTAGAATACAACCCTAACATATATATATATATATATATATATATATATATATATTTGGGGTTAAACTGTAAATATAAAAAGTGAGGAAACAAACGTCATAAAAATATATCTAAAATATGGTTAGATGGTTCGGTTACGTAATTTAGTTTCCTAGTTCGGTTTCGCAGTTACAATCTCAAAATCAAAATCAAAATCATAACCGCTTTGGTGGCTAATTTCAAAATTGAAACCGCAATCAAACCATTTAGTCAATTTCAAAATTGAACTATTCAATTCAATTTTTATTGCCACCCCTAGCTGTCACACGCAAAACTGCTAGGCACATGGACACAATTATCATGATTTATTATTAGTGAAGATGAACATTGTTAGCCCAAAAGCTAATCAATAGGGGGTGAATTGGGTAGTTACTAAATTTAAACAATTGAATCTTAAACACAAATAATCAATTTTTCTAAATTAATTATTATCTTATTAAGCAGGAAAAATATGTTTAATTAAATGCATATCCAAACAAACAGAAAACAAAACAATACAGCACAAAACAATATATTATGGCTTGGTAAGTTACTCTTACTTATATCCAGTCTCCTGAGCGCCACGGAGATTCACAATCCACTAAACCTCTGATTCCATTACCAGGTAGGAACCAAACCTCTTACAATCTCGATTCTTTTCACAGATTCATAATCAACTTTTGTAACTATCATTTTCACAGGCTCAAGAAGAACCATATCTTTTTACCAGGCTCAAGACTAACCTAATTCTATTACAAAAAAAAAATTCAAAACCTAATCCTTTTAATAGGGTAAAGATCAAACCAATCACTTCCTTACACTTTTGCACTTATCATTTTCGCAGACTTAAGAAGAATCTTTATAATCACTCAATTCTGTTACCGGAAAAATCACAGCCTAGTTTTTTTTAAGGGAAAAGAATAACATAACCTTTTTGTAAGACAAATATCAAATCATAATCTTTTTCATGGGAAAAAGATCGAAACATTGTAAGTTTCTTCCCACAAGGAATTATAAGTTTCTTCGCACAAGGAGCTTCTACCACCTCAATTAAAAAAAAATATATTTAATCAATCAGATAATCAATCAAAAATCATTTAAAAAGATTTTCAAGACTTAAGTTCAAAAATGATTTTCTAATAATACTTAACTAAGTAATCAACAAAATATATAAATCTTAGAAAGCAAATAAAAAAACTTGGAATGATCTCACGGGAATTCACTGAAAGCTAGATTGATTTCACAATAAGAACATAAATCAGTGACGCAAATAGCAAGCGCTTTAGATCAAGCACTTGAATATAATCTCTCTTAGAAATCTCAACAATAATCTCACTCTTAGAAAGCTGAAAGCTAATTGTTCTTGATATGATTACTCTCATTCCCGCAGGACTTATTAAAAAGACCTAGAACTAGTCCTCAAATGGCTAGTTTTCAAAGATATGTTATAAAATAACATTCTAAGACCCCATATAATGTATCATATCAATATGGGAATGTTTCATTTAAAAATATTCTTTGAAACACTCATCTAGGTCCATAAAAAAAATTTCAATTTGAAATCCATAAAAATATGAATTATTAAATCACTTTAATTAAGAGAATATTAAAATATATGACCAAATCACCAGAGATCACATAATATGTCATGCATATTTGAATTACACTCAAATACCCTAAATATCTCTCTTGGAATCATAAGAAACAGATAGTTTTTTACCAAGAAACCGAAACAATCAATCTCTTGAATGAATTAGTCGATCGACCGCCCTGTGCCAAAGGTTGAAATAGCCATTGGCCTTACGCCCGGTCGGTTGACTGACCTACTCTATCGATTGACCAACTTGATCAGTGGCTTTCCTAATTTCTTCAATTCAACTATTGTTTCATTCGGTTGATCGACCTGAACCCGTCAATTGACAGAATCGATTAGAGTCCTTACTCTTTTACTCATTACAATCACTATTTCAATCGGTTGACCAATTACTTTTCTTGGTTGACTGATTGGATCAGTAAGACTCTATTTCTACTCTCAAAACTCGTTGTTTTGATAAGTCAACCGACCTCTTTTTTCGGTTGATCAAATGGACCAGAAAACACAACATTTTATACTTTAAAACATATTTCACTTAGTCATTTATCAAAACCATTTAACATAAGGAGCACATAAAATATCTCATTTTTGGATCTTAAACTTATCGCTTCTTACTAACACACATAAAATTAATTCATTTCAAGTGTTGTGCGTGATCCTAATTCAGGTTGCATTAAGAGTATATAAGTAAAAAGTTGTATTCACCTAGTTGTCTTCAACGTCTTCAAAATTCTTCACGTTTTCGTCATTCCATCTTGCACCCTTTATATTTTCTTAAACACATCGTATAGAACTACAAATCTAAAACCACTTAATAAAAACATTAGTCCCATAAAAACATCAAACACTTAATTGTTTATTAAAACATTGTATCAACAAAGACGTTAAAGATTTACCACTCACAACCATGGCACAAATTCCAAGCTAAAAGTACAACTTGCCCTATCTTTAAGTTTGGAACTATAGAACTATTAATTCAACAATGGTGATGATAATAAGAACAAATCCTTTATCCAAATGGGGACACTACTGTTAATTCACTGACAAAATAAGCATTCAAATCAATGTTCGACGCGGCCAGAAATTCCTGGCACGTGAAACAACTCTGTATGTGCCAAAAACCTCTCCACCTTCCTCTTTATACCTACAAAACCGTTTAGTTCTTGGGGGGGACACCGGTGTGGTGTTGGCCAAAGAACCACCGTCGTGAGAATAAGTTAATTTGATAATGGAGAAAGATAATATATAGATTGAGTCCCCTTAGTAAATGGTGATACCTTCCTTTTATATAGGCTTGATAATTCTTTACCATTTTAATATTTGAACCTAAAATTACTTGATTTTTTGGTAAATAAATCACTCATCAGTAACGTACTCAATTTATCATATGCCGTTGCACTCACCAGGTTACAACTTTCTTCATGCGTAGAGGAGACAATTACGATGGCTTGACCTGTTCGTTCCTTGGACCAAGACACCATGGGCTTTAATCTGCCCATTAATGGACCTCTTCATGAGGCTTGTTTAGCAAGAGTGGTGGACTGTTGTAGCCCTTACTCAGATAGGCCCATTATTCTCGGCACGAAAAACCCATCGGTTCTATTTGTTCAGGATCGAATTACTGACTTGATCCGACCCACTAATCCTCCACACCTATGTCAGTTGTGAGTGAGAGTTTTTCCATATCATTTGCCCTCCTAGCTTTCGTGACGATTCAAGAAAAGAGAAAAATGAAAGATCACTTCCATTTCATGTTAGTTCTCAACTTCCCCAAATCCTTTGGTTTCATAGCTTTTTCTTCGCATTATCTATTCTGATTGTCTCTTGTACTATCCTAGGACGACATTGAGTTAATCAAATAGTTTTGTTGAAGCTGGTTCGTCGTCAAATCCCTTTATAGAACGAATGACAACGGCTGAGGTTGCTCAGCCCTCTAATTCCCTAAAAAATTGGGGTGATCATGGGGCGAGCAAGATTCTACAGGAATGGCTTGGACCATTTAGGGAACAATACGGCATTCCTCTGTTTGTGTCAATGAGAGTTCTGTCTGAGAACGAACGCCCTTACGATGCCAAAGATGATGAAATATGCCTTTTTTTGTGGATTTTGAGTACAGACTCACTCTTTTATTTACTCCCCGTATTCACAATCTTTTCGTCAATTAGAGATAACCTCTGCCAAGTTATCCCTAAATGGATTTCATCAAATCATGGGTGCAATTTCCCTTACACGAGCAAACAAAACGTCTCTTTCTGTAGATACAATTAGGTGTATAGAATACCTTAAATTCCTCATCAATCTTAAGAGATATTACTACTCTTTCCCCAAGAAATTTTCTTTTCTTACTGACCTTCCAGTTAAGGTGAGATACTAGCAACAGTAGTACATCTTCTTTTCGGGTGATTGGGAGTTCTCTCCTAAAGAAGTGGGGCAACCCTTAGTTGTGCCGAGGCGCTTCAATACCCCAAGTAATTTCCCTTGTTATTACCTAAAAATTTTGATTTCTTTGAAATCGTTGTTCAAATGGTTTTGATTCCTTTTTCTGGGGTCAATGGTACAGGTGAGAGAGCTTGCAAAAGTCTTGGCCTCACAACTAGAACTGAAGGGCAATTGAGAAGGTTGCTAGTTCCAACGAAGCGTTCTTACAAAGTCTTGACTCATCGCCCATTTATCAGACTTGAAATATATCCATCTTAATTCAACGAACTGGCCGAGTTGCAAATTGGAAGAAATAGAAGAAGGCTCATGAAAAAGTCTTCCATGTCTGCCGGGTAGCCATCATCTCAGCCCGTCGCTACTGCCGTAAGACCAGTAACTCACCAAGAAGTGGAGCCTTGCATTGCATTAGAGGTCAGGAAACCAGTTCAACTTGTTGTTTAACCTATTTCCGATCCTCAGCCCGCTATTCCATATGTCACTGAATCTGAAGAAGACTCTCAGTCTTTAAGCATCTATAGGCGTAGTGTGATCTCAATGACCGTCGCAACGATCCCAGCACCAACACTTGCCCCAACAGAAGTTAGTGAGCCAATGCCTACTGCAAGGACATTTATTAACCATGCTATTGCAGAGCCTCCATCAGTCAATCGTCAACCTCCTCAAGCGTCAGCGTCTAGCCATGGGGCATCTAGTGGCCGAGGTATATCTAAGCGGCAAATGTGCCAACTAATTGAGGAAGTTGGACCCTAAGTCCTGGGCTGATTTTTAATTTTCAATAACGCTATCAAATTTCTGTACGAGAGGTCTTGTGACAAAGGCAAAGAGAGGACTGAAGGTCGTAATAAATTTGAGTTGTTCCGGATGATAATTTGTGCACTTCTTCAGGTAATCTCCATATTTTTTAACCAGTTTTCTGCCTCTCCAAGTTGTTTATTAATTCCATACTACTTGCTTTT
Organism: Eucommia ulmoides; assembly: GCA_016647705.1. NCBI lineage: Eukaryota > Viridiplantae > Streptophyta > Magnoliopsida > Garryales > Eucommiaceae > Eucommia > Eucommia ulmoides. The sequence goes on from JAENRU010000242.1 coordinate 244,306, forward strand.
TTGTTCTAGTACATCTACATATCGTCTACCATGGTTAACTGTGTTGAAGATACAAATGAGATGGATGCCTAACTCATGCATCAACTAACTGAGTTCAGTAAGCAAGAAGAGAAAAAACGCTATTTGGAGGAACAAAAGCTCAGCTTGGAGACAAACCTAGCATTGGCAAGGTCTTCTCAAGAGAGGTTCGAGATGGAGTTGCGCTTTGCTAATGAGCAATGGAAAATCTACAGAAAAGCAACAAGCTCTATTGCTCAGAGAATGGCAGACTTCAGGCAGAGAGAATGGCGTTGAAAGATGATTGCTCGTCTTTGAGAGATGATGTCCTCACTTTGATTGAGGAGATTAGCTCAGATCGCTTGACAATTGATCAACAAAATGCTAATCTCAAGGCCAAAGATGTCGCCCTTCAAACCAAAAATGACACTCTCTACGGAAAGAAGAATGCTCTCCAGCAAATGCAGAATAAAAGAGATTGTCTGATGGCTGAGCTGGATCAGGAGAAGCTGAAGTCTGCTGATCAAGGAGAAGTGGTGGAGAGGCAAATGACCTAGCTAGTAACCAAAACGAAAGAGTTTGAGCAGCAGATTAAGGACCTATGGGTTGAATTCAGAAGTAGATCCAAAGAGCTCCAGAAGGTGGGTTTCACCTTCTATCAACAAAGAGTATCAGAGCTCAGCCCCAATCCTGGCTGATCAGGCTGTTGTAAGCTCAACCTATGTCTTGACTCAAGCTTTGCCAATTGATGTTGTCGCCGCACCGACTTTTGACAAGTCAAACATCACCGATCAGAGCGCCCCTTTCTGAACTGTCCTCCTGTCTTTTCAATTTCTTTTTTGACATCTTTAATTAATTTTTGGCAATGATAACTTTTTATCACCATGACATGTTTAGAACAGTAGCCGTCATTTTAATCTTGAAAGCACATTGTGATAATTACAGTACGTTTCTTGTCAGCACACGTCATTCATGCACTTAATGCACGCTTTTTTGACTTTTCAGTTTCTTCTCGATCTTCAATTTTTTGGCTATTTAAAGCCAAACCAAGTGTTAATTATTCCTCTACAAATCCAGACGCTTTTAATCTTGCATTCTTGATTTCTTCATCTTCTTTTTTCAAGTATTCTGTGATCATGGATTCTTCTTCATGGCCAACACATAACCTCGAAGGCTAGCTATAATATTGTTGATCCCGCTCATAATTATTTGTGTATTGATTATACTTGGATGATGGATAGTATGGATCAGGATAAAAATTATTGTAGAAAAATGTGGGATATTGCTAATTGTACTGACATTGGTTTAGTGAGATGAGCAGGACTTTGACATACAGTACATTGAAAAGGGTCGGGTTGCAATCTTGAGAGATTAGACTGAATAAGTTCTGAAACTAAAGTGACTAATCTCTCAAGGGCGTTATCCATCTAACCTAGTCCCAAATTTATATATATATATATATATATATTAATTTTATTTTTAAAAAAAAAAAGAAAAAAAAAAAGAGACAGAATAACTTGAAATACTTCTTAGTTAAGCTGTTAAAACCTACAAAAATAAAACTCAAGAAAGAGAAGAGATATATGTACAAATGGAGAAAGAAAAATAATAACAAAATCAACAATTAGCGATGCCGATCCCCTGTAACGGTGCCAAAATTTGATCGCTAAAAAATAATACCGTAAATAGTACAGGGATACTGATGCAGTACAGGTTCAAGTAGGGTGTCGAACAATAGGGATTGATTTTGTAACTATTAATTTCAATTATTTTTATTTTTTTGATAAAAATGAGTTTTGATTTTTAAGTACAAGAATATAAAATAATAAATCTAGACAATGAGAGCAGGGAACCAGGTTAGGAATGGTGGGTTTCTTATTTTGGAACTATGTGTTTTTGTATTTCCTTTTTAATTTGGAATCGTGCAAACGAACGTTCCTAACTATAAGTCAGAACTACTCAGAAAGATTCGATCGATTATTCACTGGCAATTTCTTACATCACTCGAATTTACGGTGAATAAAAATCTAGGCATAATTCATCCGAACCAATAATCAAATTCCAAAAATATTATTGTATGATCATTAGATTTAGACCACAATTATTAGATCTAACGTTGTAGTAACAATTAAATTTTAAACTAAAAATCTCTACAAGAACATTTTTAGATTAAATCCAATATTGATAAAACTATTTCAAGGGCAACATTCCTCATCATACAATTGTTTAGACATAATCCAAAATTAAATTAAAAATACAATATTAAATGAAGCCAAACACACTTAACCCTAATCCTAACTCGATTGAAGTCTTAGCCATTCATAGATCTTTCTTCTTATCAAATGATGTTCATCAATGATCCCATTGAAGAAGAATTAACCAGAAAATCGGCATCAACCAAAAATAAATGAAAAATAAAACCAAAACTATTACAAAGAAAAATGGAAAAGAACCAACTGTCGAAAATGAAAAAAAGAAGAAAGCTAAAAAATGAATGAAAAAGAACTCCCTCAAACCCTATTACTGAGGCAACTAAAAAAAGGCGGAATAAAGAATAGGAAGAAAAAAAAAAAAAAAAAAGCAGCAAAAAGAATCGGCTCCCACTGGTCTGGTCTGAAATTGCCTTTTATTTCCCCATTGCTAATTATCCATCCATTTTTTAAACCTCAGGCCTTAAATGCATTAAATGGCCATTTAGTGGCTAGGGTAACCGCCCAAATCAGACCAAATTTGGTCGGGTGTCTAAGCCGCACGCGCATCGCCCACGTGTCTGAGTCAGCTACGTCAGGCTAACTTCAAATTTCTGTATCTTTTTAGTATGGATTCCGATTTTACTATATAACTGGTCGTTCAAAGGTTTATGAAGTCTACTTTCATATAAAATTTATTCCATCATAAATTTCTTACTGTAAAATTAATTATAGCAGAAATAATGAACAATGGTTTTTGTACTAATGCCGTAAATCACGATTTTTATCTAGTTGATACTTTTCTTTCGTATTTTGCTTCTAAATAATGTATTTTTTTATTTTATTTTTTTTATCTAATTCTTCAAATCTAAATAAATAAATAAAATAAATCAATTACCATTGTTTAAAAAAATTGAAAGATTAACAAAACTTAATTTAACGGTATTAGATCGCATAAAATGTGGCGCAATCACCTCGCCTGTGGTCAAGGAATAGCAGGGAAAAAAAGAAAAAATAAATATCAGTTGACGCATGACAGCTGCCACACAGCAACATTTGTGGCCCAAAAAAAAAAAAGGGCACGTGAAAACGTTCCCTAAGTTTGGAATTTTCTAGAAAATTCCTTTTCCCCGCCGAATTTGGATTGAGTTTAGGCAGCTAACTAGGGTTTTTAGATGTTTTTCATTCTCCATATTTTCCTATAAATAGGAATCTTTTCCTCCTAATTTATTCACTTAAAAATTTAGAGAGAAACCTTCTTAGAAAGTGATTCTTAGCTATAGCCTATTTGGGAAACCGTCTGTAGGAGAGAAAAAACCCGTGCATCGGGGATCTTGGCCAAAGCAAGTATGTTTTCTGATTCTTTTTATTTTCTTCATTATTTTCTTGTTATTGCAATTTAAATTCCTGTATGTTTAGTTTTGTTATAATCATCCGACAACTCAATGAAAACACCGGGACGAGGTTATCCGTTCTTAACTCTAACCTCCGAGCGTTAGATGATGATATTTTTTTCCCTTTTATTTTATTTTTTTCTTTTACTTTTTCTCTTCTTGTTTTTTATTTTTTTATTAAGTTGTTGTTATTCATAAAATAAAAACTAAAAAATAAAAATACAAATCGTCCAAGGATTCGATGAAAACGTCGGGACCAGGTTCTCCTTCTCAAGTTTAATTTTTAAGCGTTTAGATGAGGATATTTATTGTTTTATTTATTTATTTTTATCATCATTGTTTATTCATAAAAAAATAAAAATATCAGGTTAATTATACTTTATCCCCTATAATTAGGTCATTTTGCATTTTGTTCTCCTATGGTATTTTTCTTCACTACTTAATATATGGTTTTGGACCAAAGTGCAACCGTTAAAATTAAGGATAAACTTGTCATCTCATTTTGAAATTAAGAGTAATTTCTTTGTTTTACTAAAATTAATTCAATGGGTCAATTAAAAATATCATCCAAACTTAAGGGTTAAAAATATATTTTTTATTCTTCATTCTTCTTCCTCAAGCAGTCAACCACCCCACGCTAGCCACCGTCAACCTTGCCGGCCAACCAACTTGAGTAGCTACTTCAATTTGAGGAGCCTGCTTCTTTGTTCCGCCCTCGGATGTCCACGGTGGTGGCGGATTGGGTGTTGCAGTTTGCTTAGATTTGGAATTCTTCAACTCCTTAATCGGCTCTTCCGCAAGCTTAGAACTAGAAGCGATAGCCTTAGCATTTGGGTCGACTTTGCGAGATTTCACAGGCGGAGGGTCAGACTCCGATTCTAACTCAGAATCGGATTTTTTTTCTCTATATTGCTGTCTCTTTTCTCTTCTATTTCTCTCTTTCTATTCACTTATCTACTCTCTCTCTATCACACACACAATCTGCGCTCAGATCTGGAAGACGAAGCAACAGATTTGGATCGAAATTGTAGAAGATCAAGATGAGAAGCTGATTATCCATTTTCAGTCTTTTTTTGGCGCAGATTTTTTTCTTTTCTAGCAAAAACCAACGGTTTTGTCAAATAATTTGGCAAAGGGAAAACCAACATCAATGGAGGTAAAATTGAATCCATTGAAATGCTTCTATTGTTGCGCAGAAGCAAAATGATGACATGTTTTGTCACCCAATTGCTCATCCCTTTTAGTTTCTCCAACGCCATCTCCAAGCCCTCTCGATTTCTCAACAACCCTCATCGTCTCCCTCGTCTGGTTATTCGGGTTTCAGTTTGAGGTTTGATTTTTGCAGAGCGAGAGATATGGCGAGGACATGTCATCCACGAAGAAGACCAAGAGCTAGAGGCCAAATTCTCTTATGGAAGTTTGATTCCCAAACCCAAACACCACTGACGGAAGTTGCTGTAGGAATCAAAAAAGAGAAAAGAAAAAAACAGCAACTTTTTTCTCTCTCTACATATAACATGCATATATATATAGAGAGAGAGAGAGAGATCTGAGGAAACGAACATGTTGATTTATTAGAAGGAGACGATGTGGGTTGGTGCGTCGCCGGAGATGGAGCAAGGGTGGGGGTGGGTTGCCAGAGATGTGGATGGGGTGGGAGATGGAGAAGTTAAAATTAAAAAAAAAAAAGAGAAAAAAAGAAGACACAATAGTCCCTTAAGTTTTTAAACATATACAAACAGTCCTTATTAAAATATTTTAAGGGTATAAATGTCATTTCACACCAATTAACATATTTTTGTTCAATTTTGTCCATTGACAGTTGAGTTAATAAAAAACTTAATCGTTACACTTTAGTTCTGAATCACACAGTGGGGTAAGTGGTGAAGAAAATACCACTAGGGGCAAAGTGCAAAATGACCTAATCACATGGGGTAAAATATGATTAACCCAAAAATAAACAATAAAAAGACTTCGTTTTGTAAAAATTAATCCCTACAAGTCTTAGGTTGAATTCAACGATTAAATAAATTGAGGGAGAGTTTTTCATACCATCGATTCAGTTCCCTAAGTAGAGTGGAATTTGGAATAAATCTCTTTGTGGGATTTCACCTAAATCTTGGAAGGATTAATTACGTTACTTAATACATCCACGTATTAAGTAACGTAATATCACACAACATCTTGCATATTACTTTTTGTATCATTCAAACGACATGCCTAGGACACTTTCACCACCTGTATTTTTCATGTTTCATCACGTTCCATATAGGTTATTCTAGACACCATAATTCTTGTCATTTTTCATCGTTTAGTATACGACAGGTATATCACTTGCACTTTCCATATAAGCCACATATACTTATTTTAGTTCCCTAATTTATTCCTGTATTCATGTCACTTGCATTGGCACACTTAAATTAAGATTGTTTTGCATTAAAAAAAATCATGAAAAACACAAACATATAGCTTTAGGACACTATATCAAAAATAAAAACATTCTTACATAAATAAAATAAAATCATATCATGCTAGTTAATATCATCACGCTGAGCATACACATTCATACTTTTATACTTTTCTTAATTCATTTAGTTTATTTTGCCCATTTAAATTAAACAAATTCATCGAAAACACATATAAAATTACCCCCAGGGATCATCTTTGTCAAAACACTTAATATTTGACAATATGTCATACTGGGGGGCATTCCAAAAATACCAAAATTTGTCTCATCCTAATTTGGAAAATACCAAAAGAGATTTATAAGAAGAAAATGATTTTCAAAATAAAATAAAACATCCGGACTTAAATTAATTATATTTAATTGGATATAAGGTACCGTTTTTGGACGGGCGTCTTAGGGTGTTTAACATCTTCCCCGAGCGTAACCGACCCACAAGCTCTTGAAATTAATCTTTGGTTTGACCGTATTTTGGAGTCAATTTTACTTAGGCCTTTTACATTGTTTTTTTTTTTTTTTAATTCGGTGACCTAGTACACCACTTAAATCCAATGTCAGGTGGCGACTCCTTATTTTAAAAAATATGTTGGCCCAGTGATCTACCAAATAGGGGGTCAATTGGGTAATTATAAAAATTTAAACAAATTTTATATATTTCAACACTTAAATAATCAAATAATTAATTTAATCCTAAATCAATTATTTATTTTTATAACGCAGTGGATAAGTGTAATTAATTCTAGATGCACACTCAAACAACAAAATATAAATAATGTAAATAAAATAGCACACAAGAATATATTTTGGTTCACCAAGCTACCCTTGGCTAATCTAATCCTCCGACCCGCACAGAGATTTGCACCCCACTAAACTCAAGATTCATTTCCCGGGTAGGAAACAAACCCTAACACTGATTCTTCTCACAGGCTAAGGAAGAACCTTATCTTTTTACCAAGCTAAAGACTAACCTAATTATATTACAGGAAGAATCATAACTTAATCATTTTATACCTTACGCTAAGAATCAAACCTCGCAAAACAATCCAAGTATCATTTTCATCGGTAAGGATGAAACCGTTACAATCACTCTAATTTAATTCTAATCAGAAATAATCAAGCCTAACTTTTTTCAAGGGAAAAGAGTAACTTAATCTTTTTATGCACTAGGTAAAGATTAAACCTCAATTTGTTTTTCCCAAAAAGGATTGAAACCCAAGCTACCCCTGAAGAGATACTTCCAACAGTATCTAATCCGCACAAACTCACTGATTACAAGAATTAATAAGTTTCTTTTCAATCGGAATTTCTACCACCTCAAATCAATTAAACTTAATTAATGTCCTGAAATTACCAGTGATAAAATTTACGTAAGAAATTCAAAATCTGATTATAATAGATACGAGTAGCATAAAAATAAACACGTAATCAGATTATCACAAAAATTATTTTAAAAGAATTTTTATACTCTTTAAAGTTCAAAAAATGATTTCACAAAGATCTTATAACCAATAAAGTAATGATAATATAAAATCACAATTAAAAACAAAAGTTTGAAATGATCTCACCAGGATAATACTGAAAGATTGAATATGAATCGTAAGACAGTTTAGATCGGTGATGCCAAAACACTTAGCGCTTTAACTTAAGAACTTTTCTCACAAAATGATCTCACAATAATCTCTCAATAAAATATCAAAATAACAAATCTTAGAAAGCTCAGGAACAATTAGTTCTTGATAGAAGTGACGTACTGATATGTGAAATCCACAGGTCTATTTAAACTGATTTGAAACAAATCCTCTAACGGCTAGTTTCCTCAAGATATCAAAATTAAATGCACATATAGACCCCATATATCAATACCATTTAATCTTGGTCTGATTTACTTAAATATGGCTTTTAAAATATTCAATTAAGTCCCCAAATTAATTCTCAATTTCAAATCATATAAATAGGACGTATTAAATGAACTTAATTGAGAAACACCATAATTATGTGTACCATATCTCTAGTGATATTCAAATAGGAGTATCATATCTATAGTATATCTAAATCCCCAAAATATCTCATACAGATAAGCCAAAAATGGCTAGTTAACAGCTAGTTTTTAGCAAATCCCGAAAACCCTCGAGATCTGTAACACAGTCGGTTGACCGACCTCTGCACTATCGGTCGATCGATCGATACATGATGTATCCAAGTCATTCTAAAACACTAGTTGTTTGACAGATCCCCTATGGGTCAGTTGACCGATCGATTCAGGATGCTTTCTCAGGCCTAATTTCGGCCACGATCGGTTAACCGATCGATTTAGAAAGTTTCGCATCTGCCATCAGTTGACCGATCTCCCCTGGCCCGGTTGACCGATCGATTTGAGACATGCTCTTTCTAGCCTGCCCCTATCGATTAACCGAACCCCTTGTGGTCGTTTGACCGATACTTACAGGGACACTATTACTCAAATATATTTCAACTCCAAACTTTGACGTTTTAACCCGTTTAACCGATTTCTTTTCTCGATTAACTTAATTGACACTAATATTCAATTTTAAACATTAATCTTGCATAGGTTAATATTCCTTTTTCAACTTCACATTGGAGCAAATATTTGAACTTAATCAGGACCTTAATTTAAACACACATAGATATAAATCATTTAATTTGTGTCGTGTGTGATCCTAATCGAGATACATTAATAGTAAAATAGATTTAAGTTATTTTCTCCTAATATCTTCAGAATCTTCAATACTCCTTAATGCCCGTCTCTACACCCTTCGCAATCACTTCATGATATTATCTTCAATGGAACTCTTAAATTGAAACACTCAATAAACACGTTAGTTCCACAAAAAATATCAACACTTAATTGTCCATCAAAATCTCGGGATCAACAATTTCCCCATTTTTTATGATTACAATTAATTTTGATGTTTTCTTCAAAATAAGAATATAACCACGCTCTCCCTAAATCCAAGGGCGAGTTTTCTAACTCGTTAAAGCACAATCACAAAAATAATATAAAAATCTCATCAGATATTCAACAAAACATAACATATGATCAATAAAACAAGCATGGATATTCAATAAAGCATAACATGATCATATCAATGTTCTCCCCTTATATCTTCCTATTGTTTTCCCCTTTATATCTTACCCTTTAAAAAATAATTCAATTTAACAATGTCTTCCCCTTATAACATGATTATATCGACAATGTTCTCCCCTTATATCTTCCTATGGTTTCCCCTTTATATCTTCCCCTTAGAAAAACAATTCAATTCAATATGCATATTCAATAAACATCAAATATATTATCCCCCTTTGTTGTCTTAAAAAAGTGGAGAAGGGGAACCAAAAACATCACTCTAGGTAAACATCATTATGTCTAGCCATACCTAAACCTCGAATGATTTTCATTTACTTTAATCTTCCGCTAGAGGTTTAGTGAATATATCAACAAACTAATTGAAGGTATCAAAATATTTAATATCATCTTTTTCGATTTAAGTATAACACATTTTTGCATTATTTATAAAAACTTCTCCCCCTATATAATTGTAAACAAGCAAATTTATGCTTAGAAGAATAAACCTAAGGCATTCAAAATATTTCAACAATATAGCATACAATCATATAATTTCAATTACGTCAACATGCCTTACTCATGATACCAATTAATATATTCCTTTTAGATAGAATCAAGAACCATTTGATCTTTTTTGCACTAGGTCAGGAAGCATATCTCAATGATAACTTATCAACATAAATCTAGTGCATGCATAAACATGGATAAATGCATATTTATCTCATAACATTTTAACTCTCTTTTAGAGTAATAATCATTTACAGAACAAGAGATATTAGTTGTATGCCGATAAATATATCCACAGGCAACAGATTGAAATGTTATATATATTCAGACGCTCATATATATGGTATCATAAGTAGATTAATGCGATCTCATAAAGTGATATCCACCGTGTAAGCTTAAATTCATATGGTAGGCCGACAGGTAAGATTATGATTAATACTGATTTTATCAAAAATTTATTAACAATAAATATTTCATCAATAAACCAGTATTAACTAACAATGAAATTCCTCGTAGGCATATAATCAAAGCATGATATTTAAAATTCTTACATAATCATGCAAGAATGAGATTGTTTTACCATTGAGTTGAATGAAGATTCAACTCTAATCAATTATCTCCTTGAATCAACCTCGTTCTTTTTCTTGACTAAACTCTGAATTTATGTATGAATATTTATTTTTCCTTGAGTAATATTATAACCTTTTATATTTTTTGGGACGACTTTGCTTTTTACCTCATTTGTACTCATCATTGATTTGAATGCATAATTTCTCTTAGCCTGTCCGTATCCTCTCTGCCTTTGATTATTGTCATTTGATTCAATGATGATTCCTTTTGCACGTACCACTTGTGACTTCCTTGTGATATCTAATAGGTATGATCTACCTACGTATTTCTAAACTGAATTAAGTTAGTTTTTGTGCGTTTATATAGTATTTTATTATGTTTTAATTAGTTTTCATACTTTTTGTATAAATCAGGTGTGTGGGGCAAAAAGATAGGAAACTGGAGTGAAAACGATGAGATCGACCAAAAGCAGTTGAAGATACGGTGGAAAAATGAGCACGGAGGCCATACTGTGAAACAAGCCCACTGTCTAGGCGACGAAAATGCTGAGAAGATCAAAATGCTATTGACCACTCACCGCCTAGGCTGTGAACCAGCAAAAAGATTTTCACAGCCATCGCCTTCTTCACTGCCTAGGTGATCAACCAACCAACATACCCACTGCCTAGGCAGTGAATCCCACCGCCTAGGCTGTGACCTCTACACAAACTAAAAATATTTTTAGGATATTTTACCTATATATATCCCCTCTCCTCCCCTTTCTCCGGTCTCTCTTGGCATTTTTGAGCCCCTTAGAATGTATCTAAGTGTAGATAGAGGAGTTTCAGAGGTGGAGCTCACATTCCAAAATGGAGAAGACGGTGAAGTGATTGTTGAGCGTTCTTAGCGGCTAATCTTCGGACAAGGCTAAGTTCTTCGATTATTTTCCTTATTTCTTTAACTAAGGATTATGTAAGCATGTTTAGCTCGATTTCAATGTTTATACTGTTATGACCACGAGTTAAATGTGGATTGTATAGGGATTTTAGTGTTGCGTTTATGTTTGTTCTTCGTAGTTTGAATGTGTTTATTGTATTGTTTGTTTATCATGCTTAGTTAGATACATGGAGAATACGAGATTTGACAAATTTTGGATTCGGATTAGGGTAAACAAACGCCACGATTCTATAACCCGGTCGGGGTTTGGATTGTGGACAATCGATGACGTTGGGGTAAGACTCACGTGACCTAGGATCGTTAATACGTTGAGGGGGACTTCTTCATTGACTCGAAGTCATGTATTCCCCCGTCTTACACTCAGGAGAGGTGGCGGTGGAGTTTACGTACCGAGATTGCCAAATAGGTCGAACACCGTAAACGTGAGTAAATCGAGATCGAACACGTATTTGTAAACACGCTAATCCCTAGGCGATTCTTTCCCCTAAAACATATTTGTATATTGGTATAGTTAATTTAAGTTATATTAGTATTAGTTTAATTAATTATTTACATTTATTTTTAACCTAGATAAAGTTAGGTCATGACAAACGCGGTACTCGATAGTGACGACACCAATCCCTGTGGATACGATAACCCGATCTTTCACGATCACACTATACTAAAACTTTGACCTCGTACACTTTCGAGAAGTCAATACGCGAGGATCGAATCCTCCGCCGTATAAGTTTTTGGCGCCGTTGCAGGGAATTGGTTACTGTCATAGTTTTTGGCGATCGCCACCAAGTTTTTGGTAACGATTGCCAAAGATTGTGTTTTGTCGTTTATTGTCGATATTGTGAGTAAATGACTTAATTTTACTTTAGGCATTTATTTTGTATATAATTTTTGTTTGTAGTTTTGTTTTTGTTTCTTATGCAGGGTACTTGACGATATTAGATCAACAGGTATTGATGCATCCCTTTCGATGGGATTCCAAACCGTTTTATTATATGGGGCCATGCACATAAGCCAGTAAGACGTGTCATTAAAAGATCGAGCTGAACAAAGTAAAACCTCGCTAAGCTTGAGGACGTTCTGAAAATATCGGGCCAAGGACATTAAACCACGCGCTTCTTAGGAGGTAACCCAAGGTCATAAATAAGTTAAATCCGTCACAGCCGAATTTATTCGGAGGTGAGATTCTCTCATCTCTCAGTTACGTGTTCTAAATCCCCTTCGTCAGCATGCTTTAATTTCCTATATGTTGAGAATGATGATTGGGTTCGCTGAGGACACTGTCCATTTTAAGTTTGGCGATGATGTGTAGTATAGTATGTTAGTTATGTGTTATTGTTTTTTCCGTATTGCATGTGTGTTTAGGTTAGAATGTGTTTATGTTTTTGTGTTGTTGTGTTGCATGCTGAGTTTTGTGTTCTTTTGGGCCGTTAGTCGATGATGATAATTACTCTTGGTTATTTTCGAAGTCAAGGGTAATACCCATGCATGTGTGTTCTGTGTGCTTGACAATACTTTTTAGTAAAAATTATTGTAGATCCTAATTTGCACGAGCACATAAACTCAAGGTATTTCTATTCAATTGACTTAAGGACGATTATCGATTAGCCAAACTCATGACACATTAAGGATTCTAGAACCTGATTGAGGGGAAACTTGAGGCAAAATCCTAGGCAAAATAGTTTAGAAAACGTGATTTAGGCATTCTTTTGTCGCTTGAGCCTTTTTAAGCCTACACTGTTAGATGTTTATCCCTCGTTACCCTATCGAAGTTTAAATGCTAATTCAATTATGAACACATAAACAAATACCCTAGCCAGTTGATCTTTTTCCAAACCTTAATCGCTGAATTTAAAGACATATTTGAGTTAATCAAGTTAGCATTCATATATGCTATTTGATGTGAGCAGTTGGGTTTAGGGCGAACTTCAGATTGGTTCGTTATTCGAGTACTCACTTGTCCTTTTTCTTTCGTTTTAACCACACCCGTGAAATCATACTAATTGAATAAGTTTGGGGGTGTGGTGAGTTTAAAAAAAAAACTATGTAAATTTGTTTATTTACGTTTGTTTTGACAAGTGAGTACGTCCGTCTAAATTGTTTGTTTAGAATTGTTTCCAATTTTTATATGGGGGTTTGAGAGTGAATGTGCCAAGCGTTGAGCCTTGGGTAATGTTAAGTTAACAATGTTAACTCATTTTCCATTCCGAAATATCATTGGCCAAATATTACAAACCTGAACCAAGTCCTTCTGATATCTATGCGCTTCTAAGCCTACATTAGTGGATAGTGGACCCCTATCAAGCGTATGGAAATCCTAGTCCTATACGGTCTAAGTCATGAATTTCGTTGGAGGATAATCCAATCCGGCCGTTGTATAGTCATATTATTAAATCTCACACTAACACGTTTACAGGATCTAGAATAGCGTTCACCATTATTGCATGTCAAAATTCTAGAACCTCATGATGTGTTTTGCCGCCTGAACTCGATATGACTGGCGGTTGTTGAGGGACAAAAATAAATAGGCCGCTAGAAGAAGTCAAAACTCGCATATCTTTATGTTTAGATTGTTTTTAGGTTGTTTGTTATTTAATTCAGTTGTATTTTTTATTTTTGTGTGTGTGTTTGGCTCGAGGACTAGCCAAATTCCAAGTTTGGGGATATTTGATAGGTGTGATCTACCTACGTATTTCCAAACCGAATTAAGTTAGTTTTCGTGCGTTTATATAGTATTTTATTATGTTTTAATTAGTTTTCATACTTTTTATATAAATCAGGTGTGTAGGGAAAAAAGATAGGAAATTAGAGTGAAAACGATGAGATCAAACCAAAAACGGTCGAAGATACGGTGGAAAAATAAGCACAGAGGCCATATTGTAAAACAACCCTACTGCCTAGGCGTCCAGACCACCGCCTAGGCGGTGAAAATGCTGAGAAGATCAAAATGCTATTGACCACTCATTGCCTAGGCGATGAACCAGCAGAAAGATTTCCACAGCCACCGCCTTCTTCACCGCCTAGGCGGTGACCTCTACACAGACTGAAAATATTTTTAGGATATTTTGCCTATATATATCCCATCTCCTCCCCCTTTTCCAGTCTCTCTTGGAATTTTTGAGCCCCTTAGAATCTATCTAAGAGTAGATAGAGGAGTTTTAGAGGTGGATCTCACATCCCGAAGTGGAGAAGACGGCGAAGTGATCGTTGAGCGTTCTTAGCGGCTAATCTTTGGACGAGGCTAAGTTCTTCGATTCTTTTCCTTATTTCTTTAACTTAGGATTATGTGAGCATGTTTAGCTCAATTTCAATGTTTATACGGCTATGACCACGAGTTAAATGTGGATTGTATAGGGATTAACACGATATTTATAAATATGTTGTTCGGATGATTTTGGTGTTGCGTTTATGTTTGTTCTTCATAGTTTGATTGTGTTTATCGTATTGTTTGTTTATCATGCTTAGTTAGATACATGGAGAATACGGGGTTTGACAAATTTCAGATTCAGATTAGGGTAAACAAACGCCACGATTCTATAACCTGGTCGGGGTTTGGATTGTGGACAATCGATGACGTTGGAGCAAGACTCATGTGACCTAGGGTCGTTAAAACGTTGAGGGTGACTTATTCGTTGACTCGAAGTCATATATTCCCCCGTCTTACATTCGAGAGAAGTGGCGGTGGAGTTTACGTACTGAGATTGTCAAATAGGTCGAACACCGTAAACGTGAGTAAATCGAGATCGAACACGTATTTGTAAACACGTTAATCCCTAGGCGATTCTTTCCCCTAAAACATATTAGTACATTAGTATAGTTAATTTAAGTTATATTAGTATTAGTTTAATTAATTATTTACATTTGTTTTTAGCCTAGATAAAGTTAGGTCATGACAAACGCGGTACTCGATAGTAACGACACCAATCTCTATGGATACGATAACCCGATCTTTCACGATCACACTATACTAAAACTTTGACCTCGTACACTTGCAAGAGGTCAATACGTGAGGATCGAATCCTCTGCCGTACAATATCTCATCTTCATTTTGGTACATCTTTTCTATTTGCATGCGTTTCTTGTGGCTTCTTTGCAACTTCACATCTTGACTTTGGTAAATATTTTCACTTTGCACGCGTCGCTTGTGGATCCTTGATGACTTTCTCTCTTGGCTTTGATATAACTTCTTTGTTTGTTCCTTCGAGTCCACTCCCGACATTATATAACTCTGCACAAGACATTTCAATAGCTCTTTTTGGTATCCATTTCATTTTGAATCCATTCTTGTTAGCCATAAACTTAAGGTTCCCGAACAGACATGATATTTTAAAATGCCCAACCCTATTGAAATAAAACATCTCAATTTCGATTGATTATTATAGAAAGCACGATATGTAAAGCATGAATCATTTCTAACAATAGCAACATTACAATCATTGGTTTGTGATGAAAGATAAGATGATGAAATGTATCCACTTCCATAGATTGTTTTAAAACATGAAGAAGCATTTTCAGAAGCTCCAAAAACAGACTTAAAGTCGGATTTTGATTTTTCAAAATTTTTCTTAAGTAAATCGAGAAAATCCACTTTAGAAAACAAATTATTAATTTAAAAAACGACGTCCGAAAACTCTTTTGTACCACAAAAATCATGCAAAAGCACTTTAGATTTTTGAACATTTTTTCCTCCATTTTCAAAAGAATCAATTTTTCTTTTTAAAATTAAGTTTTCTTTGGAAAAAAGAAGTGTGAGATAAAGCAATTTTTTTCATGACAATATGGACATTTTCATTATCATCATCTTCATCACTACCACTAGTACCACAAGAATCATAAACAACATTTTCATATATGAATCTATCATCATCAAAAGATGATACACAAAAAATATCATCCATGGCATGTGCACGTAACAAATTTAGCTAGAATGTTAAGCCTAACGAGTTAAAGCCAGTTCTGATGCCAATTGTTGGTCCAGTGATCTACCCAAGAAATGGGTGAATTAGGTAGTTATAAAAATTTAAACAAATTTTATATCTTTCAACACTTAAATAATCAAATAATCATTTAATCCTAAATCAACTATTTATCTTTATAACACAACGGATAAGTGTTATTAATGTTAGATGTACACCCAAAAAATAAAATGTAAATAATGTAAATAAAGCAGCACAAAAGGATATATCATGGTTCACCAAGCTACTCTTGGCTAATTTAGTCTTCCGAACCTCACGGAGATTCGCACCCACAAAACTTAAGATTACTTTACTAGATAGGAACTCAACCCTCACACCGATTCTTTTCACAGACTCATAATTAATCTTTACAATTTTCTTTTTCATAGGCTAAAGAAGAACCTTATCTTTTTACTAGGCTAAAGACTAACCTAATTCTATTACAAAAAGAATCACCACCAAATCATTTTATACCTTAGGCTAAGAATCAAACCTCTCAAAACACTCCAAATATCATTTTCACCGGTAAGGATGGAACCGTTACAATCACTCCAATTTAATTCTAATTAGAAAGAATCAAGCCTAACTCTTTTCAAGGGAAAAAAGTAACTTAACCTTTTTATGCACTAGGTAAAGATTAAACCTCAATCCTTTTAAAAAAAAAAATTGAAACCCAAGCTAGCCTGACTAGATACTCCCAGCAATATCCAATCTGCACAAAATCACTAATTACAAGAATTAATAAGTTTCTTCCCACTCGGAGCTTCTACCACCTCAAATTAATTAAACTTAATTAATGTCCCAAAATTACTAGTGATAGAATTTACGTAAGGAATTCAAAATCAGATTATAACATATGCAAGTAGCGCAAAAATAAGCACGTAATCAGCTTATCACAAAAGTCGTTTTAAAAGAATTTTTATGCTCTTTAAATTTCAAAAAACTATTTCACAAAGATCTTATAACCAAGCAAGCAATGATAATATAAAATCACAATTAAGAACAAAAGCTTAGAACGATCTCACCAAGATAACACCAAAAGATTAAATATGAATCGCAAGACAGTTTAGATCGGAGACGCCAAAACTGTCACACCCTTCCCCGGGCTCCCATCGCCCGAGGCCGAGCATGACGTCGACTCGACGCTACCTGACCGATCAACAAATATATATATATATATATATATATATATATATATATATATATTTATACATGTACTGCTATACATCTTTTTTCCAAAAATATATTTACCCATTTCAAAATTTGAGAATACACGCGTCCCAATATTCACAACAAAACCACAAAAACTGAACCTTCCACGGTTCATATCCGTCCAGCCAACCTTCCAAGATGACCCATCTCTTGACTCTACCTAGTGCCAGTAATGGACTCACTCCTAATTTCGGCACCTGAAACCAAATATTTTATCGGTGTACTGTTTTCATAATAAGAATAATTTATGGATCAAGCATAATTATCAACTACCACTTTTCAAAATATAATATAAAATAACCGCATACCAAGACGGAATGAAATTCTACTGTCATCATTGCAATAAGATAATGTATTTAAATCAACCAATCCAAACATTTCGACATATAATAAAATACTGCACTCATATTTCCTACTAGTCATGGGATCATTTCACCTTACGATCGAGAATTACGACGGTACCATAACATGTACAATTGTGTCATCTAAAATGACTATCAATGCCAGGGCCATTTAATATCCCCAATGGTAGGGGCAGCCACCCACATGATTTGCACTCTTGACGGGTCCACATATATCCACCCTGCAAGACTTTCCTGACAGGTAACAACAAAAATCCACCATGTAGGACTTGCCTGATAGGTAACAACAAATATCTACCCTGCAGGTCTTGCCTGACAGGTAGAAACAAATATCCACCCTACAGATCTTGCTTAATAGGTAATCCACATCTCGCAAGACATTCCCTCCTAATGAGAAGACAACTATGGCATAGTCAGATAACAAAAACCATTTTCTACATTTAAAAATCTACTTAATCCGCATAACGTTATAGCACCGTCCATTTTAATAAACATTTTTTTTCACAATTTATACAAAAATATACTTTGTTAATTTACATAGAAGACAATACACGCACCTCGATTTTTACGTTACTACAACCACTGTCACTGGAATACTATGCGGGCGGCGGCGCCTGTGAACCTAACAGCGATATGACCTAAATTAATCATTTATTTGAAATAAACTTAATATGCAATGCGTGGCCCTAAAATGTACCATTTTCTATTCCCCAAATTTTGATTATACAAAATTACTATACACCTCATTTCCTATGTCAATATTAACTGTTACGAAGATTATTGTAGTAATGATTACAAAAATTTCGTGTTAATAATTTAATTTATAGAAAAATATTAATCGACTATTAAAAAAATTATATTAGTGGACGAAATACTAAAAATTGTCGTTTTAGTAAAATTTACAGTTTTTATTTTTAAATTGTATTCTTCGCAAATTAAATATTTCTATACTGGTTGTATTTCTCGAACCCACTATATATATATATATATATATATATATATATATATATATATATTTTGACATAATTACACATGTATATTTGTCCGTACAGTTAGTCCCATAAATCCAACATGTGATATATTTTATTTTAACATTATATATATATATATATATATAAAGGAAAATTTAAAGATTACCTGTTCTTGTTCTTCTTCTTCCTTTTCCTTCTTTTCTTTCTTCTTTTTTTTTTCTCTTTTTTTTTTTTTCTGTTTGTTTCGGCTGAACTGATTGAAACTTATATATATATAAATTTTAAGAAGGTTGTTTGATAAAATTGTACTGAAAATTTAAGTGCTGAATTTTTTTTATTTGTTTGATAAGTACAAAATTTGTATGCTGAAAATTGTTTAATTTACATAATTACTTTTGAATCAAGATAAAGTAAAAAAACAAAATTGAGAACAAAACAATAAAATTAGGATGGCATTTTAAAAAAAAAATTATATTAAAATTAAAAGTAGAAATTAACCCAAAAATATGTAAATATTATGTATTTTTTTATGTAATTTGATTGCTTAAATTAAATTATAATAATAATTTAAATATAAAATTAAAACCATTAAATAATTCAAAACTAATTCAATTCTCATTAATCCTAACTGTAATTAAACCCTCATAGGAAATTAACGGTAAAATAGTCAAAACATATTTTTTTTTAATTGAGAAATAATGGAGTGCATTAAGTAAAATGAAATAAGTGAAGGGACTTTGACTTAATTTTTTACTCACATTTTGACTTAATTTTTAAGTTAACTTAATTAATTAAGTGATACTAATTATATTTATCAAACAAACTTAATTAATTAAATACTTAATATAATCAGTTTTAAGCACTTAATTTTTTTTTATCAAACATGCCCTAAGTTAGTTTTTGTTTTTGTTTTTTGAAACCTTATCCACGTTTTGGATAAATTATATATATATATATATATATATATATATATATATATATATATATATATATATATATTATTTTATTTTTATTTTTTTCTATGATCTTATCCATAAAATTATATTATCTTATTATTATTATTATTTTTTAAAATTATGTTAATCTTCCTCAATTATCTTTAAGATATCATTTAAGCCCAAAATTTAAAATTAATATTTTACAATTGATAATTGACCCCTAAATTTTTAAAATAAATATTAAATAATACCATGACGTTCTAAAATACAACTAAAAATTATGCACATGCAAAACATCGAGTCTTACAAAAACACTTAGTGCTTTAACTCAAGAAGTTTTCTCACAAAATGATCTCATAATGATCACTCAATAAAATATCAAAATAATGAATCTTAGAAAGCTCAGGAACAATTAGTTCTTGATGGAAGTGATGTTCTGATACGTGAAATCCGCATGTCTATTTAAGCTTGATTTGAAATAAGCCCTCTAACGGTTAGCCTCCTCAAGATATGACATTTAAATGCACGTATAGACCTCATATATCAATACCATTTAATTCTGGTCTAATTAACTTAAATATGATTTTTAAAATATTCAATAAAGTCCCAAAATTAATTCTCAATCTCAAATCATATAGATAGGAAGTATTAAATGAACTTAATTGAGAAACACCATAATTATGTGTATCATATCTCTAGGGATATTCAAATTGAAGTATCCAAGCCATTCTCAAACACATGGCTAGTTTTGAGCAAATCCCGAAAACCCTCGAGATCTTTAAGAATACAGTCGGTCAACCGATCTTTACAAGATGAATCCAAGCCATTCTCAAACACCAGTTGGTTGACCGATCCCCTATGGGTCAATTGACCAATCAATTCAGGATGCTTTCTCAAGCCTAATTTCGGTCCTAGTCGGTTGACCGATCGATTTAGAGTGTTTCACATCGGCCATCGGTTGACCGATCGACACTGGTATGGTTGACTGGTCGATTTAGAGACATCTTCTTTCCAACTTGCTCCCATCGGTTGACCAAACCCCTTGTGGTCGGTTAACCGATACTTACTGGAACACTATTACTCAAATATATTTCAACTCCAAACTTTGACAATTTAACCCCTTTAACTGATTTATTTTCTCGGTTAACTTAATTAACACTAATATTCAATTTTAAACATTAATCTTGTTCTTTTTTCAATTCACATTGGAGCAAATATTTGAACTTAATTAAGACCTTAATTTAAACACACATAAATATAAATCATTTAATTTATGTCGTGTGTGATTTTACACAGGATACATTAAGAATAAAACAGATTTAAGTTGTTTTCACCTAATATCTTCAGAATCTTCAATACTCCTTAATGTTTATCTCTGCATCCTTTGCAATCACTTCATGATATTATCTTCAATAGAACTCTTAAACTAAAATACTCAATAAACACGTTAATTTCACCAAATATATCAACACTTAATTATCCATCAAAATCTTGAGATCAACAAAATGACCTCAGTATTTTTTGAGAAAACCAACGCTTTTAAAAAATACATTCGTTTTACCCTTTATTATTTCATATTTCTTTTCCTTTCAGAAAATCGGGACACGTCACATATCATTTTCACGTTCACAATGGATTACAACTCATTTTGCACTTTATCTCCCATTGGTATTTTGCTCACCACTTTACTCACTCATGATTTTGCGAAAAGTGCAACGGTTTGGAAATAAATTAAAAGACAAACTTAACCTTTATCCCATTTTTTTATTTCTTTTATTTTTCTTTTTTATGTATTTTATTTAATATTTATTAAATTAGTAAAAAATAACGCAACTTTTTTTATTATTATTATTTTAAAAGTTACTTAGAATTAAATCCAAGGGTATAATTATCAATCATAGAGTTACTTTTCAACGGAATCTAACTTTTGGGGGTGTTGACAGTCAAATTTAATTCAAAAGCTACCTGTTATACTTTTTACAAAACCACGAGAGACTAAAGCAATGATCAAAATACCACAAGATGATAAAATGCAACTCGGTCAAATTACAAGAGAGTAAATTATTATTTTCCCTTATTTAAATTTAACTGGTTTCATTTGACTCAATACATTTAATTGGGAAAAAAATATATATATATCTAGTTCATTAGAAAACAAATTTTATAATAAATTTCTTAATCATTGAACTTCAAAAAAAAATTATTGAATGGCCTTTGAACACCACGTTGCATGCTAAAGTAATTCATCACAATTAGTAGATGGCTAATATCTTCAAATAATAACTCCACTGGTCAGATCATCTATAAGGCTGATGTAATAAAATAATTCGAATTAATAACTGTCAAGTTCGAATTGAAACCACATCAACCAATAATATGGTCTAACCATCACTAAATATTTGTAAGGGATAATTAATTAATAGTACCAGAAGGTCTAATCCAATTTTACTTTTGATTTGAGTATAAATTTCTCAATTATATTCAAAATTTATGATTTATTCTCCTGATCAATACTCTTTCGTATCTTTAATCAAATGTTTCCAATTAAGGTTTGCATTGTCAGTCGCCAACGCCACCTTGCAGTTACCCGCCGTTAGACCTCAAGCCTCCGGTTGCCAAAGTTTGCCCGTCGATTGCCAAAAAAAATTAATTACACTTAACTATTTTTTAGTGTATTTTTCAGTTACATGTAACTATTTTTTCAATGTATTTTTAGAAGATTTGTTAGTTCCATTTTTTAGTCACATTTTAGTATAATTTTCAGTTACATTTATGTAATTTTTCAGCAACTGGTAACCAAAGAATTAGTTGAATGTGACTACAAAATTATAACTAAAATATATATTTAAAAATGTTACTAAAAAGTAATTGAATGTAAATAATTCCAACAACAGGTGACCAGAGTTTTGGCAATCGACGGGGATGAAATTCGACGGCTAAAGTCCAACGATCGGCGACAGTTGGTGACACGACCTTCATTGGAATATTAGTTTTTCCATAAATTCTAACACAAATGGGAGAAAAACTAAAATATTTATTTGGTTTGAGATTTTTTATTAATTAAATATCATTATTAAGAACTCTCACCAACTATCCCTATTTCTAATTTAGTATTGCTAATATTATATGCACCTTGGCCCACTAGATTAATCAAACTCTAATCCTATTAAGAAAACCCTAATCAGTCTTTGTATAAAGACTTTGTGTACATGTTTATATGTTGTAATTGATGTGGAGAAAATGTGCCGACCAGCGAGCTCTAATCAGCGAGTACCACGTGGCAGGCTGACCCTATTTAAAATCCATCTCACGTGTGAATAACATTGTGGGGCCTATTGGTGGCGCGTAATTAACGCACGCCACTTTCACCGTAAGTATACGGGTCAAATTTTAACATAGATCGGGAGAGTAAAGGTATCGTGTCCACAAGGATTGGTTGAGATTATTATCGAGTACAATAATTATCATAACCTAATTTTATCTAGGCAATAAAAATGTGTTTAATTAATAAATACTAATACTAAATTAATTAATCTAATTCTACTAATATTACTATGAGATGATTAAGTGAAGTAGATTGCCTAGGGATTAACTTCATTTACTTAAATGCGTTTAATTTCGTTTTAGTTTACGTTAACGGTGTTCGACTTATCCGACAATCTCGGTTCGTAAACTCACTCGCCACCTCTCTCAAGTGTAAGACGAGTGAATACGTGATTTCGCATCAACGAAGAAGTCTCCCTCAATGTCTTAACGACGCTAGGTCACATGAGTCTCACCTCAACATCATTGATTGCACATTTTCCAACTCCCTCCCGGGTTATTGGATTGTCGCGTTATGTTTACCCTAGTCCGAATTCAGGGTTACTTCTGTCGAGTGTCAAACTCCGATTTCTCACTATATCATAACAAGCATAATAATCATAACAAACCGATAAACATAATCAAATTTATAAAGAACGACCATTAACGAAACACAAACTCAAACAAACAACATTTTCATAAATATTATTAATCCCTAAAATAATCCATGTTTACCTAACAACCATAACCGTATATACAATGAATAACGAGCTAAACATGCTCAAACCATAATCCAAAGTTAAGAAATAAAGAAAGAAATGAGAGAAACTAGCCGTAGTCCGAAGATTTGACGCTAAAACCGTTCTGAGATCACTTATCCTTCTTCGTTTTGTGTTCTTCTCCTTCGGATTTGAATGAGCTCCCCAAAATTCTCTCAAAATATGCCTCTAATATCTTATGAGGTCTCCTAGCCGAATGGAAGAGGAGAAGAGAAGAAATAGGAAACAAAATATCCTAAAATATCAAAATAATATCTAAATCTGGTACAGAGTGACCGCTGCGGCGGTAGGTATGTCGGTTTGATATTCGCCGCAGCGGTGGAGGCAGCAGTGGAACCAGAGACCTCTATATTGTTTCACCACTGCGGCGGTGGGCTATCAGTAAGAAAAGGCCTTCTCTGCATATTGACTGCCGCAGCGGTGGGCTATTTTTCAGAATATTGCCTCTATGCTTGTTTTTCCTCCGTTCTTTCACCGTTTTTTATCCGTTTTGATCATTTATGAACCATTTTCATGATTTTTCACCGCCACATACCTGATTTATACAAACAAAATACATAAAAATGTATTAAAATGTAATAAATGTACTCAAAAACTAACAATGTTTAGTTCGGAAATAGATAGGTAGATTACACCTATCACCCATCTGTGGGGGTTTTGAGCTTCGACTAAAGGACAAAGGAGGACCAAGTGGACCCATTGACCTCCTTGCCGAGTTTCGACCTCTCACCTTGTGGCGCCGAGCTCATATGGACTTGTCTTAGCAATTTTCCACTCTTCCCGTACGTTTAGCCAAGCTCTAACCTCAGGGTGGCATCCTCATAGGGCCTTCCATGGCCTAGCTAAGCTCTGATCTTAGGGTGGCCCATGACCTGTCCAAAATTTGAGCTCAGGATGGCATCCTCATAAGGCCTTCTATGACTCGGCAGAGCTCCGAGCTCAAGGTGCTTATGATCTGGCTGAGCTCCAAGCTCCTTGTGCTTGAAGCCCCTTAACGAGAAGACCCTTCCAATTTGGACAAGCTTATCAACACTAAGTCAACCAAATCAGCCGAGCTCGATCTCCCGAGCTACCTATGCTTGGTTATCATCAATAGAAGTGCCTATGGAAGTTCAGCCGAACTTCGAGCTCCCGAGCTACCTATGCTCGGTCATCTTGGCACCAAATGTCCTATAATCTAACTAAGCTCAGAGAAAAAATATCCACCCCTCGGTCAGTGTTGAGGGCTTCTCCACCAAGAGGTCCGTGCTAGCATCCGGCTAAAGCTTTCCGATCATAGCTCTCCGACCAAAGCTCTCCAACCATTAGGGATGGTCATGGGCCCGGAGGCCTGATCGGCCCGCCCAGCCCGACCCTATTTTTTTAGGGCTTGGGCTTAGTGTTTGAGCCCATGGGTCGGGCTAAGGCCTAAAGACTAAGGCACATTCGTTTTTAGGGCTGAGCTAGGGCTTGATCATTTTTGTTTAGGGCCGGCCCGGCCCGGCCCGAACTTTTTTAAAATATAAAAAAATATATATATATATATAGAGAGAGAGAGAGAGAGAGAAAAGAGTTGAGAAGCCATTTTGTAATTTTCGATTTCAGTTAGATAATTTAGCAAACTTTAGCTTCATTCTTCTCCATAGAGAGAGGGTTGATGGGCCATTTTGTAATTTTAGTATTTAGTTTTTAAATTTAAAAAAAAAATTATAGGGCTGGGCCTAGGCTTAATTTTTTTTTGTAGGGCCGGGCTTGGGCATCAAATTAGGGCCCGATCATAAGGCCGGGCCGGGTTAGGGCCTAACATTTTTGTGTAATACCCTAGTCAAAACCCGGCTCGGCCCATGACCATCCCTACCAACCATAGACCTCCAACTCCACCAGGGATGATGCAAATCTCACAAAGAATTAGCAAGACCCAAAACCAATTATGGTTCCTTTGCTAGGATGGATATAAATTCAGATTTTATAAACGAAAAATAAAAAATATAGAAATTTGGATAGATTACCTTGACTTAATCGTTTATGAATTAAACGAGAACCAAAATTATAAAGTAACAAAACTTAATGCCATGATTACAAGTAAATCACAAAAAAAAAAAAAAAAAAAAAAAAAGTGTAAAGTCGGAACACCACAAGAAATTCTTGGTATGTCCAAGAAAAATTCTCTTAAGAACTTAAGAGAAAATGTAACGACCTAATTTTCTAGGACCACTACTCTTTTTCTCCCTTTTTATGGATAAATATTGGTAAAAGACAAATCAGTTCACCACCACTTTATTGCTATTCGTTATTATTGCAATATTTAAGAATATTACATAATTCAAATATAAATCCAAATATAATTTATGGTGTCGTTCCATTTCATAGATCCTACAACAAATACTGTAGGGGTATGAGTCAACGCTGAGTAAAATATTAATCTCTTTAGCATGTGCATCCAACCAATCTAACAAATTATACGTAGGCATGTATCTCACATAATTGGCACATAATACATGTTCATAAATATTCCATGCAAACCAATAATTATAATTAAATAACAATTATAGCATGAACAACACAATAAATGGAGAAGTTAAACACAAATATTAAAAAAGTTAAGAATTCTACCTGAAATTCACAATTATTGTGTCGAATATAGTATGGACCACAACAAATACAGAATTGACAATGTGAAATATGGATGGATATTGTGAACTAGGGGTGACTTTTGGTTATAAGACCCTACATAGAGAACAATTGTCCTAGAATTGAGTGTCACTTATATAGCCATGCGATTTTGAATTATTTTCTTTCCGACCAAAATTTCGAGAACGAAATTTATTTAAGAGGGTAGATTATAATATTCTAAAAATTTAAATTTTTGAAAATAATATTTTATCTCAAATAAGATAATATGTTTTGAGAATTATTTTGTATATAATGAAAAATTACAGTATAAATAAATATTTGATAATTTTTGGAGCTATAAGTATTATTATAGGATTTAATAATAACATTATATAATATATGGGATATTGGTATAATTTTAGAAAGAAAAATCTTGAAGTGTTTAGAAACATGGAAGTGTAAGAAAGAAAAAAGAAAAGGAAAAAGAAAAAATGAAACGAACGAAAAAGAAAAGAAAAAAGTATAATATTACTGTGGGTCCCACTCATTATACATGTGTGTGTGCGCGCGCACTTGCATGTGTGGTGTGAGATTCAACTGAGGATTGAGGATTAGAGGAATTGTGGAAGAAGAATAGGAAGAATGAGAAGATAAAAAAAATAGGAATGAGAAGAGGATAGGAGATAATGGTTTTTATCTGAATTTTAGATAGAATTTTTTTATCATTTTAATATTTAAATTTAATCTCTTCATTTATTATGTAGTTCATGTTATTGTTGTTGTTTAATTATAATTGTTGATTCGCATGAATTATTTATAAACATGTATTATGTGCTAATGATGTGAAACACAAGCCGACATGCTATTTGTTGGATTGATTAGATGCACGTGTTAAAAGGGTTAAAATTCTACTGAGCGTTGGCTCATACCACAATAGTATTTATTATAGGATCTACGAAAATAGAGCCGCGCCAGAAAGTATATTTGGTTTAGTAATTAATTTTGTAATATTTGTATTTATCGTGTATTATTATAAGATTAATTGGTATTAATTATTATTGACATATTTAAATTTATTATCGTTGTAATAATTTTACTGAGTTCGGTAGTCGATGAATAGTACCATGTACAGTACGTGTGAATAGTACCGTACATATGAATAGTGTCACATATTGATTTGTGTTTTACCAATACTTCCCCCCCAAAAAGGGAGAAATCGAGTGGCGCCCTTGAGAGACCAGGTTGTTACAGAAAAACTCTCTCACAATTACATTAATCAATGTAAAAGTTTTCTCAATCTTACATTGCCTCTTAAATAGGCGGCCAATAGGACAAGTAACCTTAGCTATGAATAGTGGCAGCCAAGACAACAACAGGAAACCCTAGCTATGAATAGTGGCGGCCAAGACAACAATAGGAAACCTTAGTTAAGGGGGCGGCCACTACAAAATAAAGAATAAGGAAACTTCTTATCTTGACTTACACTCCCAGTCTAAAAAGGAAAAGACTAATTGACAATCATGTCTTACAAATCATCAAATAAAAGACCTAAACTAAAATTAAAAGACTAATTAATAAAATAAATAATATGAATTTCCTTGGGTCTCATGCCTAAGCTCATTCAGGTTCACGCCTAAACTCATTCGTTTACCTTGATGAGATAGATTAGGTCTTGATTGTCGTTTGGGCCTAATTTTGGCTTCACCATTTCAGGCTCAGCTCAAATCTCTTGGATTTACCCATTAAGTGCTTCTTTGATTTTCTTGGAGCTTGTCCTAGTAATAAGCCCAACTGGAACATGTTGCGTATCCTTTGATGATGCTGGTTAATCTCATCATTCTCCTTTACTTCAAAAGGATTCGTCCTCAAATCTTCACCATAATGTTGTTAATAGCTCAACAATCAACACACAATCACCAAGTTCCATCCTTCTTAGGCACAAGTAGCACCGATACCGCGCACAAAATCATGCTCTCTCTTACGTGTCCTTTGGCCATAAACTTCTCAACTTACCTTTGAAGTTCCTTTGTCTCATCCAAATTACTCCCATAGGTTGGTCGGTTAGGAATTGTTAGGTCTAGCACAAAGTCGATTTGATGCTCAATCCTTCTAATAAGTGGCAATTTGCTAAGCACATCATTAGGAAACACATCCTCATATTCCTTGTTGTTGACGTGGCATCTAGTATGAAAGATACTCTCTTTGTCGTTCCATGTTATCCTCCGCGACTTGGGCATTTAGAGCACGCCTAGCCACAAGTGATTCAGCCTCCACCAGGTACTCCACATCATCATCACAAGCATCCTCTGATTGTGGCATTTGGTCATCATCGCTCTCGCTTTCGGTTTCCACCTCTCCATCAACATTTGCTATCATGGTCCTCTTATTTGGGCATTGATCGTCATCTGGGCCTAATTTGGGTTTCAGCATTTTAGACTCAGCCCAAATCTCTTAAATTTACCCATTAAGTAATTCTTTGATCTTCTTGAATCTTGTCCTAGTAATAAGCCCAATTTGAACATGTAGCGGATCCTTTGATGGTGCTCGTTGATTCTCATCAAGGGAAGACTCCATCACTCCTTTGGGTTGGGCTCAACCTATTATATTACCTGGGCCAGTCCATGGGCTCTTCTGGATAGATCGAAAGACTAGGCCCAAATGAGTAATCACTTTACGCATTCTCTCATTAGCCACGTGCCGAGTTATTTTAATTAACTATGATCAGAGCCCTAATCATACGATGCTAATTGTGCTTATCGCCTATAAATACCCATGAATTTAATGCCTCTGTTAGTGATCATTTTTTGCTTTGAAACATATTAAAGTCTTTTTCCTCGAGCTCTTACTCTTACGCCGGAGGAACTTCACCGGGGCACAACCTTGGTAGGTCTTTGTGTTAGTACCAACTCAAAAGTCCAGCTTGGATTTCGGAAAGATAGGATACTTCACGCAAAGTGCTAAAGGATTACCGTACTCAAGATCACCAAGTCAGCAAGAATAACCTACGTGGACTCTGATTAGATCAATTCGAGATGTTTACCAATTCTAAACACCAACGGTAACATTTCTCGTATATCAATATACTTCTCTCTTGTTCTTTCAATATTTCTCCTCTCTATTATTGTAACATGATATCAAAAGTCAATTCTCTCCGACACTGATCCTACTAAATTTTCACAACCCTAACTTTCTTTTCAAAATATAATTAATAAAAAGCTCAAAAAGTAATGTTTCATCAAACAAGAGTCATGTATACTCAAATCATTGACATTAAGCATTCTTATTGATACAGTTTCTATTAAGCATCTGTATATGACAACTCTTTCAAGAAAAATTTTAGCACATTTATGCAATTTTAAAAAGAAATAATTGTACAATGTACAGAAACTAGTAAATGAATAGTCTTTTTGTCATCCACAAACCATATAGCATATAACTCGAGAGCCAGTTATATTCAATAACCTTCCGCCCAACAACCATCGAATTAAAATAAAATATTAAGACCCAAACCGACCAATGAAATGCCTCCGTTTAGAAGGCAGTTATCAGTGTTGGGTAGCATCCATTTAAATACGATGAGAATTTGATTGAATGATGACACCATGTCATCTTAAAGTTACTACCATCTAGCTTCCAATATTGAAATGGTAACATCATTTATTAAACAAATTTCAGGCATTCCGGTGGGTAGATTTGGAATTGTTGTGACACCCCTCACAGTTGAAAAGACAGGTTGTTTTGGAGAAGACAGAACCAGAGTTTCATTGGTTAGCATGGAGACTACTTCTACCATTGTTGGCCCATCAGTTGTCATTTCTTGCATGTAAAGAAGTTTCACGTTAACATACCTCAAACCCGTGTGTTTCGACGATTCATCGTGTAATTCCAAGTTCGTCAATTCTAACACTTCGTCACTCATCCACAAGTCTAAAGCCTGAGGGAGAAAAAAAAAATCTTCAACCCAAGAAGAAGTAAGAGCAAACCTTTAAAAAGAGAGACGGGGAGGGGGTTGATTATAATCACTCACATATCCAATTAGATTAAGAGAATTAGAATTATAGAACCCGGTATTCTTCTTTCCACTCACTCCATTAAGCCCAGAATTATATTACTTAAAAAGTAATTACCAAATGGTACTTTTATTATTTAGTCTTAAAGTAGTTTTCTGAGACCAGTTGGACGATCTTACCTTGTATTTGTACTTTTGTTAGAAAAGTCAATTTTTACATTAATACCAACATCTAAAAATTAGAAGTTCACAAATATCATTTAACGGGGCATGAAAAAATTGAATGAACAAAAAATTATATAATCGTAATCGTCTTATTGGAAAGATTAATTTGGAATCCATATTTGTAATTTTTGGACTCCTTTAGTGTAGTTAATTTTAACTAGAATATAATGTAGCTAAACTTTCATTACATTACACATTCAAACTTGATTTTAACTACACCACGTTTATTTCAACTTTGAATATGTACTACATATACACATTCTAATCAGTTTATTTCAAATTCTTCCTTCAAAACTTGACTTGATAATTTTGAAGCATTCGTGCTTATTGTTGATTTATATCATAGGGAACACTACTAAGAGGACAGAAAATTGCGGTGAAAAGACTATCCAAAATATCAGCGCAAGGGCTAGAGGAGTTGAATAATGAATACTGTGTCATCAGATTGTTCGTACCTAGAAGAGTTGAATAATTGATGGTGGTGGATTTGGTACTGGGACACCCACTCCATTAAGCCTAGGTAATCTGTCGCCAGAGGCCTAGGCCACTACTAGTCTGGACCTAGGCCCATCACCTCCAATAAGACAGACCCCCGAGGGAATAGCGTTGTCTTAAAAAGCCCCAAGATCCATCCTTGGAAAGGGTTGGGTCATCGGGTGCGTCCAAAAGCTAACTGCCAAAGTACACCTCGTCACCAAATCATAGGAGAATATTCACCTAGCGTGGGGAACGCGCAAAGGACAAAACAATCATTACTCTATAATAGAATGGGGTGACGAGGCACTCCGTCCTCTCTCCTAAACTGGCGAAGGATCATATAAATACCTTGGTAAGTTAAAGGCTCAGGTATGGTGCATTCCACTCTGCTACCACTTAGTATTACTTTTTCTCTCTCTTCGCTAAATACTTACTCTCATGTTGGAGGTCCTTCACAGGATCCCCCCTGCAGGAACCTCGTTGGGGACAGTAGGACGAAGACTAACAAGGGCAGATCTACAAAATCACTGTGTTAGCATTTCCGGACAACATCAATGTCTATTCCTATGCATTAGAGAATGTTAAAGCACCTCTAGAGGTCTGCGATGTGTTGCTCCGTGCTTAGGCTCTTGACCAACATGTTGTCCATGTAGACCTCCATCAACTTTTTGATTTTGGATTTGAACATTTTGTTCACCAACCTTTGATCGGTTGCGCTAGTATTCTCTAAACCGAACGACATCAACATATAACAGTAAATGGCCTTATCCATTATAAATGATTTTTTCAGCCTATCAGAGGGTACATCGGATTTGGTTATTGGCAGGGCGCAAAATGCGACGCTACTTACACTCGCAAGTATACGAGATCTAAGTTTTAGTATAGTGTGATCGTTAAGATCGGGTTATCATATCCACAGGGATTGTTGTCGTTATTATCGAATACCGCGTTTGTCGTGACCTAATTTTATCTAGGCGAAAAATAAATGTATTTAATTAATTAAACTAATACTAATATATCCTAAATTAACTACACTATTATGTTAATATGTTTTAGGGTGAATAATTGTATAGGGATTAACGTGTTTACAAATACGTGTTCGATTTCAATTTACTCACATTTACGTTGTTCGACCTATTTGACAACCTCGGTACGTAAACTTCGCCGCCACCTCTTCCGAGTATAAGACGAGAGAATACATAACTTCGAGCCAACGGAGAAATCCCCCTCAACGTCTTAACGACCCTAGGTCACATGAGTCTCGCCTAGCGTCATTGATTGCACACCATCCAACTCCCTCCCAAGTTATTGGATCGTCGCGTTGTATTTACCCTATCGACAATCTCCGTTCTAAAACTCCCTCGGCACCTCTTCCGAGTGTAAGATGAGGGATATAATGCAACTTCGAGTCAATGAAGAGGTCCCCCTCAACGTCTTAACGACCCTAGGTAGCGTGTGTCTAGCCCCACGTCATCGATTGTCCACGATTTAAACCCCGACCGGGTTATAGAATCGTGGCGTTTGTTTACCCTAATCCGAATCCGGGATTTGTCAAAATCCCGTATTCTCCATTTATCAATCCAAGCATAATAAACAAACAATACGATAAATACAATCAAACTACGAAAAACAATCACAAACGAAACACCGAAATCACCCAAATGACGTATTTATAAATATAGTGTTAATCCCTACTACAATCAATATTTAACTCGGGGTCATAGCCACATATACAAGGAAATAACGAGTTAAATATGCTCACATACTCCTAAGATAAAGAAATAAGGAAAAACGATCGAAGAACTTAGCCTCGTCCGAAGATAAACCGCTAAGAACGCTTCACGATCGATTCGCCGTCTTCCCCACTTCGGGATGCGAGCTCTACCACTAAAATCCCTAACCCTAGGCTTAAGTATAACCTAAAGGGATCAAAAATGCAAGAGAATGAAGAGAGATATCGGCCAAGGGGGAGGAGAGGGGATATTTATAGCAAAAATATCCTAAAAATATCTAAAAATATCTCAAGACTGTGCAGGGCAAATCCGCCTAGGCAGTGAAAATTGCGCCTAGGTGGAATTAGGTCGGTTAAGTCTGATCGCCTGGGCGGTGAAGTAGGCGGTGGACTGGAGAACATTCTGTTGGATTTTCGCATAGGCGGTAGAATTTCCGCCTAGGCGAGCGGCTGTCAGTAGCCCTTCTTCGTCCTCTGCTGGATTTCTGCCTAAGCGGTAAAATTTCCGCTCCGGCGATCGTCCGTCAGTAACATTTTGCTCTTCTCTGCATCTTTACCGCTTAGGCGGTGGTCTGGACACCTAAGCGCTGGGCCTGTTTCAGCTTTTAGCCTCCGAGCTTGTTTATCCACCGTAACTTCGAACCGCTTTGGTTCGATCTCATCGTTTTAGCTCCAGTTTTCTATCTTTTTGACCCACACACCTGAGTTATACAAAAAATATGAACTAATTAAAACATAATAAAAATAGCTATAAACATATTCGAAAACTAACAAATTTGGATTGGAAATAGATAGGTTTTTTCACACCTATCAGTTATACCCCAAGAACGAATAGGAAACCCAAGAGCTCAGACCCTGCAGTGGCGTGGATCAACATGCCGATCCTTAGAAGGGGAAATAAATCCTTCAGGCATGCCTAATCGCACCACAATTTACGCGATCTAATACTGCAAATCTAAGTTTCGTTACCCTTTTCAATAAATTAAATTAGTATTATTAATTTATTTTATTTATTTTTGTAGATTTGAAGAATTGAATAAAAGAACACATTTTTTGGAAGCAAAATGCACAAGAAAAATATCAAGCGGTTAAAAGTCGCGATATACGACACTCAAATTTAAACATATGTCCACTATTTTTGCCATAACTAATTACACAGCTAGAATTTTGGAATAAAACAAGTTTCATATGAAGCTAGACTCTCTAAGCGTTCCAACAACTAGTCATATGGAAAAATCGAAATTCATATGAGAAAGATATAGATGTCCAAAGTTAGTCGTGTTGATCTGTCAAATGTAGCTCGAGTTCGCGGGCCCACCTTTGAAGATCTCCTGACCTGGGCCAAGGCCCAGCACCTTTTGTTAGTCCTTTTCATTTTCCCTTAGGCCCATTTTGGTTATGTTTTATTTTGTTTTCAAGGCCCAACCCTTTTTCTTTTTCTCCTAAAGCCCACGCTCCCTTCTTTTTTTCTTCTTCAAGCCATTTGTTCCCCCTTTCTTCTGGTTTTTATGTGAAACGGTTCTGATGAACCGTTACAGTAGGCCGACATGGCCTTGCCATTCCTTTTGAGGAAATACTTTTTTCTTTTTGGGTATTTGGGAACCGACAGTGAGTTTTGGAGGGGATTCATTATTCATTTTTCATTTTATTTTATTTTAATTTATTTTGTTTTCATTGGAGAGGAAGCCGACAGTAGTTTGTGTTTTGGGGGGCAAAAGACTCTTTATTTTTTTATTAGTTTTCTTTTTGTTTGGTTGCTACGATTTTGTGGTTAGAGCTTCAATAATTCTTATTAGTTTTCTTTTATTAGTCCACAACATGCATACTCAAATCATTAATATTAAGCACTCGTGTATACATTTATGACACAGCTTCTATTAATCATCTGTGCATTACAACTCTTTTAAGAAAAATTATTGTACATTTATGCTAATCACGATATACAGAATCCTACAAATGAATAACTTTTGTGTCATCTGCAACCCATATAACTCAAGAGTCAATTAACCTTCAGGTAAAGAACCTCCAAATTAGAAGAAAATATTAAGATGCAAACCAACCAATGAATAGGTGGGGTCCACTTAAATATGACGAGAATATGACTGGATTGTGACACCATGTCATCTTAAAGTTACTACTGTCTAGCTTCCACCAGTGAAACAGTAAAATCATTTACTGAACAA
Source organism: Eucommia ulmoides (assembly GCA_016647705.1). Lineage (NCBI taxonomy): Eukaryota > Viridiplantae > Streptophyta > Magnoliopsida > Garryales > Eucommiaceae > Eucommia > Eucommia ulmoides. Next base: position 279,183 of record JAENRU010000242.1, read on the forward strand.
ATTTCAGCCGTTCTGGTAGGTAGATTCGGAGTTGTTGTGACACCCCTCAAGGTTGAGAAGGCAGGTTGTTTTGGGGAAGACAGAGCCACTACTTCGTTAGTGAGCATGGAGATTACTTCTCCCATTGTTGGCCTATCGGCTGCTATTTCTTGCATGCAAAGAAGTGACACGTTAACATACCTCAAACCCACATGTTTCGACGATTCATCGTTTAATTCCAAGTCCATCAAGTCCAACGCTTGGTCACTTGTCCACAAGTCCCAAGCCTGAGTAAGAAAAAGAAAAAGGAATAACAATCCGAACACACACAAAAAAAAAAAAAAACACAAGTACATATCCACTGAGAAAAGGGATTACAATCACTTACATATCCAATTAGGTTAAGAGAGTCACAGTTGTAGAATCCCGTACTCTTCTTTCCACTCAAGATCTCTAGTAACAAGACGCCAAAGCTAAACACGTCTGATTTTACAGAGAAAATACCTTCCAAAGCATATTCAGGAGGCATATATCCACTACAATTTGCAACACTTCAACTTAGTACCCAAAAAAAAAACAATTGTTAGAGCTATAAGGAAATGTTTGGTATAATTTACTAGGTACCAACAATTCGATTCGTGTTTGCCTGTAACTCATTGCCTCCAAAAATCCTTGCCATGCCAAAATATGATATTTTAGGGTTCATGTCAGCGTCCAACAAGATGTTGCTAGCCTTCAAATCACGGTGAATAATTTTTAACCTTGAGTGCTGATGGAGATAAAGAAGTCCTTGAACAATCCCTTCAATGATTTTAACCCGTGTCCACCAATCCAGTAGACCACGTTTAGCTGGATCTATATATCCAAAATTTAACACCAAATGATTGACATTTATAAGCAAGTAGATTGGAAAATAAAAGAAGAGAAAAGAAAATCACGAACCAAAAAGAAAGGAATCCAAGTTTTTATTGGGCATGTACTCGTACATCAATATCTTCTCTTCATTTTCCAAGCAACAACCCAGGAGTTTAACAAGATTCCGGTGTTGGAGTTTGGCTATAAGCAATGCTTCATTATTCAACTCCTCTAGCCCTTGCGCTGATATTTTGGATAGTCTTCTCACCGCAATTTTCTGTCCTCTTAGTAGTGTTCCCTATTATATAGATCAACAATAAGCATGAATGCTTCAAAGTTAAGTCAAGTTTGGAAGGATGAATTTGAAATAAACGGATTTAGAATGTGTATATGTAGTACATATTCAAAGTTGAAATAAACGTGGTGTAGTTAAAATCAAGTTTGAATGTGTAATGTAATTAAAGTTCAGCTACATTGTATTCTAGTTAAAATTAACTACACTAAAGGAGTCCAAAAATTACAAATATGAATTTCAAATTAATCTTTCCAACAAGACGATTACAATTATATAATTTTTTGTTCATCCGATTTTTTTCATGCGCCGTTAAATGATTTTTGTGAACTTCAAATTTTTAGATGTTGGTATTAATACAAAAATTGACTTTTCTAAGAAAAGTACAAATACAAGGTAAGATTGTCCAACTGGTCTCAGAAAACTACTTTGAGACTAAATAATAAAAGTACCATTTGGTAATGTTTTTTAAGTACTTTTTTTTTTTTTTTCCAATTGTAAGTACATTGAAGTTCTGGCCTAGTTTTCAGACTGCTCTGGGTACTAAATTGAGATCGATACGGCATTCATTCTCAGACTGATCGCCAATCAGAGCATAAAATTCAGACTTTAGAGCATATTTTAAGGGGTTGTGTTTTGGAATTTCTCAGCAGTTGGGATGATCATTTGACTATAATTGAATTTGCTTATAGAAATAGCTAGTATTTGACTATTGAAATGAAACCATATGAAGCTCTGTATGGTAGGAGATGAAGGAGTCCAGTTTGTTGGACTAAATTCGAAAAACAGAATGTATTGATGTCCGACATAACTCAAATGACAACAAAGTGTTATTCAGGAAAGGTTGAAAATTGCTCAAAGCAGACAAAAGAGTTATGCTGATAGACATAAACGCGAGCCAAAGTTTAAGTTAGGTGATTACATATTTCTACGTACATCTCAGTGGAAAGGCATAATAAGATTTAAGAAGAAAGAAAAATTGAGTTCAAGATTTCAAAGGATATTGAACCCTATGAGATTCCAAAACAGATTGGTACAGTGATGTATTGGTTAGCTCTACTACTAGAGTTGTGTAGACTGTATGACGTTTTTTATGTTTCGATTGTCAAGAAGTACGTGCTAGACCCTTCGCATGTGTTGACTTCTCAAACAATCGAATTGAAAGAGGACTTGTCATATGTTGAGAAAACAGTGCAGATTTTAGATCGTAAAGATCAAATACTAGGAGCGAAAATTGTGGCGCAATCATTCCGTAGAAAAAGCAACATAAGAAAGAGAACAGACTATGATAAGTAAATACCCAATATTATTCATTTAAGGTAAGTAAATTTCAAGAATTCTTTTAGGGGAAAGGAGTGTAAGGCCCGATTCACTTATGTGGCATATTCAGACTTCTAAATTATATTTAATTTCAAATTACAGTTGCATTTCATTTGCGTACAAAATTTAAGGAGTTAATATGTTAATTTTAATTTTAATTTAAAAATCCTTTGGGGTCAATTGCTATTTTAAAATAATTTTTGTTTTTGGGCTTAAATGATATTTCAGAGATTTATGTCTTTCTTCATAAGGGGGTTAAACTTGAGATGGTGATGATCCGAAGAAACATTTAGAAAAAAAAAAGCGATCGAGGCGGGGAACAACCCCTATAAAAGAAGGAAAAAAAAAAAACTCCTCGCTACTCTTCACTCGCTCGTCTCTCCCTTCCCTTCCTTTCACTCTCTAGCTTCTAGACGACCCTGTTGACGTCAATTTTTTGACAGTAGTAGGTCAATGGTGAAGATATCGAGGCGAGCATATTATCTTATATGCAAATTGTCAAATTATATTTTCATATTAAATATGAGAAAATAGTTATTAAAATGTATGGTATTAATATTATAATGTTAAATGGATCGAGCAAAATTTTAAATATAAAAACTGATTTCATTAGTATCCTACTATGTCATAGCGCATGTCCCGATAGAAAGACATGTCATGCGGGATGTTGGTCCCGACAAGTAGGGAGCCTCAAGGAATTATCACAACTTTCTTTGCCCTACAACTAATAAGATTAAAGCAAAACCTATTACTTCACCTTGTAAAGTGGCCCAAAACCACCTTCCCCAAGCTTGTTAGCCGCAGAGAAGTTATCAGTAGCAGCAGATACACTTGCAAAATTGAATAATGGCAGTGCAGGATTATTGCTTTCGCCAAGCTCCACTTTTTTTTTATTCAACAATTTATATTTAGTAGTTGCAGCGTTAATGCTCAGATCGAATAGTAAAATATCCTGGCCTGATCTGATCCTTCCTATCCCATATGAAAACATTATAACATTTAAATGCATATTTCATCATTTTCGGGCAAAAATTCGACAAGAACTTACTGAACCTTTTCTCTTGAATTTGTGCCTCCAATGACATGTAATGTAGCTAATGAAGCCAAGTAGTGCCAAAGCAGCAACCGATGGAATGATTTTTAACAGCGACCTTTTTTTTTTCCTAATTAAACGAGCAAAATATTGATTTGGTCCTACAACAACCATAACAATATAAACTACCAAGAAAGAGAAAATTAGTTAGTCTCAGTACAAAAACCTGAGTCTAGTAATTCTGAGGCTGCAAGTTTCAGATAGATGGTTCCCCCATTGCTAGAATCATCTTGCTGAAAACTGAACAAATCTTCATTCCATACTGAGCATCCATGGTTGCCATTATAAGCAAACCCGCTACAAGAGCAGTTACTCAAGCAAGCCGAATTGCACTCATTGGCATTGGAAACTACAAATATATGACCATTTACAGGAAATTTCGAAACGGGCAACTTCAAAAATTTATCAACACGCCCATTAACTCCGGTAGCATTTTCACACTGCAACTGTACTTTCCTCGAACACCCACCAAACCTATCTCCGCGTAACCAATCTTGAGGAGAACGGGGTTCAAAACCTCGTAAGCATTGACAGAAGTAATTAAAGCAGCGGCCAAAAGCGCCACAAAAGGCATATTCATCGCAGGGGGCTCCTGGTTAAGCCCAAAATAAATTCCACTGTTTGGAACTTTCAAGCCAAAAGAGTTGCTTGCCTTGGCCAGAGATGTCCATTACAACATGGGCAATTATTGAGGGGTCACTAAGAGAGTAAGTGAAATACATTTCATCCTCATTGCTTACATAGCTATAGTTGAACATATAATTCGGTTTCATTTCAGGGACTGAGTTGAGATCTTCCCATTCCAAATACCACTTGCCCAGTATCTTTGAGACCCTTTCATGATAAGGACTTGATCAGCATCTATTCTTAGGGAGAATTCACCAGTCCCAGGGTCCACCAAATTTCTCCACGAGACCAATGACGAAGAACTCCTTCCCTTGTCGTAAGTCCCTAGCTTCATTCCAGCAAGCAAAACATGAGTGGGAAAATCGAAGCTCTGCCACAATACATTAGAGTTTTGATCTCTCAATATTAGATTACCGGAATCCATTAGAACGGCGCTCGTATTAAGGTTCGACGTTGTATTCGTTATCGTGAAAGTGACTTGTGCCTGGTTGGATATCACGAGATTTCCATCGGAGTATATTGTGAGAACTCCGGAGGCAGTGGTGATGGGAAAATCCCTATTCGCTACCTATACAATCGTTCTTTTTGTAACATTTTTGTACCAAATTCCAACGTAATAATTGTGGGAGTTACCTGGATTGAAGAAACCTAATTCGAAAATCCCCCCGGCGGAGACGATGGTGTCGAAGACTGAAATTAGCTGACCTTGCCTGATCACATCCGTTGCCGCCACATTCCATTGTAAACCGAAGCACCAGAGAACAAAGAACGAAATCCGATACAACAATAATTTGGGGAAATAGGGTTCTTCCATGGGAAGACAGGGACGACTTTGGCAAGTGACCTGGTAGCAGGTCTATACGATCAAAGTGCGAATTAGAATCACGATTCAAACCAGATAACAAACCGTAAATGTCCATTTGTTCCAAGCAGACGCACTTTTCTTGCTTGCGAATACCTTGAGATTACCTAACTAGATAACTAACCAAATGCCACCCTAATCGCTTCATTGGTTGCGAATACCTTGAGATTAATCTCCATCCTTGGAGGGGCTCAGGCAAACCCTTAACTCCCAGTCCCCAACAACCGGCATAGGGTGTATGACTTGAATCCTGGCTAGTGTGACTTGAATCCTGACTAGTGTGTTAGTCGTACACTCTAATAATACCGTTCGGGCACTTTTCTAGGTGGTTGAATATTTAAATATTTAGGTCCTCATTGTTTTACTTATAAAATATTATTTTTTATGTTCAAAAATACTAAATTTAACTATTACTCTTTTAATAAGACAACTCAAAATATTTTTACGACACCCAGAAACTAAACAAACAACGGGAAGTATATAGAAACTCTCACTCTTGAGAGACTCACGGAAAAAGAAACAAAAAATATAGAAGAGACTTTGTAATCCCTATCTAATTTTCGAATTAATTTTTGTCTAAAAAAATACAAGACCAAATCACGCATTTCCCAAGACCTCATACCCAAGCCCGACAGGAGGTGACGCATGTGCAAAGAAGTGTCCGTTAACAACTTAACCAATTACACACAAACACAATAGTTAACAGACCAAAATTTGAAAACATCAATAGTTTAGGAGCCAAAGTGTAATTTACTCTTGTTTGAATAACTTACACTTCTCCTTTTTATTGAGCAAAAGGTACAAATACAACACTAAAAAGAAGCCGATATCTATATGGGCCGGACGGCGGCGGCTGGCGGTTGATGGTTGCCGGCCGGCGGATGAACAGTGGCGGTGGCCCTTTTCAATTTTTGGGAATGGGATGGGAATAATGAGAAACAATTTTTTTTTTTTGTTTCCCATTTCTTAAGAAAAAAGTGGGCACAATTCTCAAATGAGAATGGAATGGGAACGGGAACAAAAATTACCAAACGCTATTCCCAAACAGAAATCCCAAAAATTTGGGAATGGGATGAGAATTTCTGGGATGGAAACGGTTACCAAACGGGGCCCTATTACAATATTTTTCCTTTGTATTCCCTGAAATATGGGACCCAAAACAAAGATATGGGAACAAAAAAAAAATTGTTCTGTTTTCAGGGAACAGAACACGATTTTTCTGTTGTTCCCAGAGTTAGGTTTTTGTTCCAAGTTTTCTGAGAACAAAAACCCTAAACAACCGCCACCGTATTTCTTCTTACTTTTCCGTCCATTTTATAGCAAGAAATTGTGCTAAAAAATATGTTAGAAAATGGAAGTACTTACCATTCTCATTGGCATGAATAGATTTATGAACATTGCCTCTCAGAGGCATCTCTCCAATGGAGTAAAGAACCAAAGATCTAGGGTTCTCCCTTGGATATAGCAGAGAATCTACCCTGGGCCTGCTACCAGTTTTTTTTATCGTCAACGAAAAACGGCACCTGCAAATAATATATATATATACACACACACACACACACATAAAGACGGGGTTTAAGCAAAACACACCCGTTTATCTTTTTATCTATTATAATTATTATTTTATTTTTATTTTTTTTGGGTGGTTGTTTTTTTTTTGTTTGGGGTGTGGGGGTAGGGGTGGGGGTGGGGATGGACACTAGGGGAAGCTTATTTTTTCAGTCTTATGAACATGGCATATGAAGATCAATATTGCCAGAGTTCTCACCTTTGGACAATCACTTTTAGGATCATATTTCTGAATCAGTAGCCTTCTTCAGCCTGTTCTGACAATCACTTTTAGGATCATATTTATGAATCGGCAGCCTTCTTTGGCCTGTTCTGACAATCAGCAAAGTTTTTGTTTTGACAGGATCAGGCTTGTCAGCAACCTATTTGAGTACCAAAAAGAAAATCATGTTATTAAGGTTAATTCACTAAGGGCCAGTTTGCTTAGAGTTCCTATCCCCAGGTCTCTCTTTCCGTTCCCAGAAATTTGAGAACAATTTTGTTCTGTTCCCAGAAATTTGATCTAAAAAATTTGTGTTTTCTTTGTTCTTATATATTTCCCTTTTTGTTCAAGGTTATCTGGGAACACAACCGAAAAACGCTAAACAAACATGGCCTAAGAAATCATGCCTAGAACTCTATATGTATTGATCACTTACAGGTAAGCTGGAGATCCCATATCGTGGTGATGGCATGGATGCATGGCATTCGGTTGGCGCATGAGGAATTGCTGGTACAGTTGCAGAAGGACTGCGAGAGGTAGACCTGAAGAAAAGGGCAACAATGAGAGAGAGAGAAGGGTGAAAAAAACCACAGAACAAAAAAGAACAAAACAATAATTTAAGAACGAAACCTCTGCCTTCTCATATAGAATGTAGTAGAGTTTGGTGACAGAGTCTTGAGTGAGAATTTCTATTTCTACTTGGCTTTAGGGTCGTTCTGCCAAATTCTTTTAAGTTAGAATAACATGAAATCATAAACATTTACATGTTCCGCTACAAGATCTTACCATAATCATTAATTAAAAAAGAAAAAGAAAAAAGAGCAGCCCAGTGTACAAAGAAGACTCCCATCATTGTAGGGTTTAAAGAGGGTTAGATGTGCACAACTTCACCACTGTATACAAAGAGGTTGTTTCCGAGACTTGAACCCAGGACTTCCAGGTCACAATGGAGCAACTTTACCGTTGTACCCAAGGCTCACCCTAAAAAAAATAAAAATCAATCGAAATAAATTTTGAAAATTGTATCACGAAACGTAAGAAATTAAGGCATACTCTTGATTGGTGACTCCTATAACACTCCCGCCGCCTTTTGAACCTACAGGAAGCACGGAACAAGATCGAACTACAAGTCAAAATGAATAAAATCCGAACTAGATGTCTTTCGTAGAAAAAAATAAGCAATAAGTCACCTGCTGATGGCTGACTGGAGATGCAATCAGGCGATGTTGTATTGAGTGCCAGATGGAAAAAAGTAGAGAGCGCAGGCTGCGACCAAACACCAAAACCGACAATTAACATATCAACCAAAACAACAAAATATTTCCTTTGTTTTTAAAGGTATGTTTGGTTGGAATGATGAAAAAAAAAAAAAAAAAAAAAAAAAAAAGAAAAAAAAAAGAGGATAATATTTTTATTTACTGTGAAAGTATAACTTTTTTCTAGTGTTGTTTGGTTAAGAAAAATAAAATAAAATAATTCACTTTAATGTAATTTAATATTTTACTCTTATATATTACAAAAATAAATTAAACATTCTATTATCAAAGATACAATTGTAATTTTATTATCTTTTTGAAAAACTCTCCCTCTTTTCCTTCATTTTTGTTCTAAATTAGTGTGAAAAAAATTTTACTTTCAAAATTGTGCATTTTCCATCCTGTTTTCTTTTTTATTTTATTTTTCATCATTTTTCCAACCAAACAAAGGCACACTCAGTGAATTCCTTGTAAATGGGCATCGATGGTAGATAAACTTACATTTGTTTGACTAAAACCAGCCGGACTGCTCCCAGAGAACAGGGATGGTTGTTGGGTAAATCACTCCCAATTGGGGGTGATTTTTCAACATGGTGGCCTACCCCCCACCTATCCATTTGAGGCCAAAGAAAGTTGTTGAATAAAGCACAAGAAAACAAAAGCAATAAAAAAAAGAGAAAGAAAAAGGGAATCCAATAAAATAAAAGGAAGAAGCAGCTTACCAAACTTGGACGGAATGGAGTCGGCAGCCGAAGTCGGTGCTCAATTTGGCATGTGTTCAGACTGCCAAATTGATCAAATCCTCCTCTATAAATAGAGGAGTTGAGCCAAAGAGAATAATAACTTCTCTGCAAAAGAAAATACGCAGAGAGTTAGAGAGAGAAACCCCATTTGTGAGAAGATATTAGTGAGTGCCAATTTGTAAAGTTTTTACTCACAAATTGAAGACAATATTTTTGTATATTGTTTGAGTGATCCACAAAGTGTGAGGTTTGTAATCCCATTATTTGTTATAGTGGAAGATTTAAGCGGCCTACGGGTCCCGTGGTTTTTACCTTCAATTGAGGAGGGTTTTCCACGCAAAAATCTGCTGTGTTATTTCTGTTTTATTTTGGTTTGGGAAAATGTTCTGGGACCGACAAAAATATCTTGTCATCTTTCCCAACAAAGTGGTATCGGAGCTGGGAGCCCAGTAGAGGAGAAGATCATATACGTAGTATACTATACTAGTATATACGTATATACATACACTGTACATACATATGTACGTATACGATACTATTCACAGTATTTATACGGGACGTATACGGTGTATATACGGTACTGTTCATACAATATTATTCACAGTATTTATACGGACGTATACGGTGTATATACGGTATCTATATGGTACTGTTCATACGGTACTATTCATACATACGGTACTATTCACATAGTACTGTACGCAGTACTATTCATCGGCAGCAAAGTACCATACCCAGTGAAACCTGCTGATTTAGACTTGTGATCGAGATGGAGGAGAGCACAAGCAACATGATCAAATTAACTGCATTTAACTATGCAATTTGGAAGCCGAAGATGGAGGATCTTTTGTACATAAAAGATCTGTGGAAGCCCATTGTAATGCAAACACAGGAGGCGACATCTACAACGGATGACAGAACCGGCGAAACAACAACAACATCAACCACGAGCACATCAACAACCTCATCAGACGCTGACTGGACCGTGCAGAACCGGAAAATGTGCTGCCCAAATCCGGCAATGGATTGACAAGAGCATTTTTCAAAAATTTTCTAATGAACATGATGCTTATGTTCTTTGGCGAAAGTTGGAGAAAATGTATGCAAGGACAACTGCACAGAATAAAGCAAATCTGATGCGACGATTAGTCAATCTGAAGTACAAAAATGGAAGCAGTGTATCGGAACATATGAGCGAGTTCCAAGGCATTATTAATCAACTCAATTCTATGAAAATGACCGTAGATGATGAGTTGCAAGCGTTGCTGATGCTGAGTTCTCTACCAAAGAGTTGGGACACGTTAGTCGTGTCAGTTAGCAACTCTGCTCCAGATGGAAAGCTTACCATGGATATGGTAAAAGACAGAATGCTAAACGAAGAGTCCAGACGAAAAGACGAAGGATACACTCCTGAGTCTGAAGCGCTTGTCTCAGAAAAGCAAGGCAGGCAAGAGAGGCGTGGGAGAAACAGAAGTCGAAATCCCCACGGTCAAGAAAGAGGACGATCTAAATTCAAATTTAGATTTGAGAAGAAGTTCTATCACTATGGTAAATCCGGACATTTCATTCGAAATTGTCGGAAGTTGAAGGCGGAGCAATCCCAAAATCAGGAAGCCGGAACCCGAACAAATGACATCGCTACTGTCATTAATGAAGCTGTCATTGTTCGAGATGATAACTATGTCAATCTTTTATCCCAAGATTCAACCTGGGTTGTTGACTCAGGCGCCTCCTTCCATGTCACGCCACGATTAGATTTCTTCTCATCTTACACTTAAGGAGAATTCGGACGTGTGAAGATGGGAAATGATGGTGCATCTGAAATTGTTGGTATCGGCAATGTTTGTCTCGAAACCAATATCGGATGCAAGCTACTTTTGAAAGACGTGAGACATGTCCCTGATATCCGTCTCAACTTAATCTCTACCGGGAAGCTTAACGACGAGGGCTACAACAATTACTTTGGTGAAGGTAGATGAAAACTTACCAAAGGTAATTTGATGATAGCAAAAGGCAAAAAGGACACCTCTCTCTATGTCATGGAAGCCAAGTTATGCAGAGGAGAGGTAAATACAACCAGGAAAGAAGTCCCCACCGTGCTATGGCATAAGCGGCTCGGACACATGAGTGAGAAAGGTCTTAAAATCCTTTCCAAGAAAGAGCTCTTGCCAAGAATGAAAGGCACACCCTTGCAAACCTGTGTTGATTGTGTTATGGGAAAGCAACACAGAGTTACATTTCAAACTCATCCACCATCTAGAAGGAAGAATATTCTAGATCTGATACACACAGATGTCTGCTCAATGAGTCATAAGTCATTGAGAGGTGCTCTTTACTTC